>JBBGZY010000283.1:2440000-2505000 GCA_037952925.1 Lithobates clamitans
TGATGCGTTCCAGTGCGTTTTTGGTGCGTTTTTGATACAGTCCAGTGCATTTTCCCCCCTTTTTTTTCTTAACCTTAAATAAGAACATGGGTGTTCCAGTGTGTTTTTGGTGCGTTTAGGTGCGTTCCGGTGCGTTCCCGTGAGTTTTTGATGCTTTGATGAAGAGGATGACTGTAGTAGTTGTGTTTTGGAGTGGAATTCCCCCTAAAATCTATACCAGACCTAAAGGGCCTGGTATAGATTTTGGGGGGGTCCCCACGCCATTTTTTTTCTTAATTCTGTCATTGGGTTCTCCTTAACTATTTCAATATAGGGCACTTTCACCCACTTCCTGCCCAGACCAGTTTTCAGCTTTTAGTGCTCATTAGCGTCTATGGGAAATCTTGGTCAGCTTGACATGGCACTGCTCCCGGTTTTAACATTTAACATTGGCGTCTATGGGAACGGGGTCCAGCGGACAGGTGGTAAGCCGAGCTTTTGACTAAACTTTAGCGACCTCTTCGGTAGTAGCATGGTCAAAAGAGGAAAGTGTTGAGGGTGGTTAGACTTAACATGAAAAAATATATCTGGTGCTAGGCTCACTTTAAATATAGGGTAATTCCCAGTACCTGTTTCATTCTTAGATGTGTTTACAAATGTCTAACACAGATCAGCACCTGCTGCAGCCTCTTGCCTTGTGACCAGCGACAAAATTACAATGTAGCAGTCTAATCATTGGAGGAGAGGAGACTGAGGAAATGTTTCCTCTTGCCTGTAGCAGAGTGATGGCATTGGCTCAGCCTAGGCAAAGTCACTAAACAAGAGCCAAAGGCTGCTTTTTAATTATAGAAGGGATTTTGTTGGAAAATTATAATGTTGCTGTATATTGCAGGATGTATTCAGCATTGTAACGTTTCTGAATATTCAACTTTAACCCTTGACCATTGTATAACAGATGTACCATCCTTCAATCACTGCCAACCCCATACTCCAAACCCCATACCATTACCCATTAAACGATACCACACCAAGTTGGAGTAAATACACCATACAATCATATCCACCCAAACATGCCCCATACGCTCCCCCTGCTCTTTACTCAACCAAAATGCCCCGTACAGCTGGAACCTTTGCGATTCCCACCTACCAATGTGCTTGTCCACCTCAGAATCCAAGCCACACCTCACAGCCTCCGTATCCACCCCAATACAAAAGGAATGAGATGAAAATTTGTTTTCCTCCAAACCTAGAACCCTTAAACATTTCCGGAAAACAGAAATTAATTGGAATCTGGACAATGGGGACCCGACGGCATGTATTAAAAATGACCCCGCCAACTCTGGGCGCACCTCTGGAAACCCCTTCACAGCCCCCACCAGACATAATGGCGAACCTGGTAACAAAAAGAAAAGAACCCCTTGCCCACCTGATCTATTTTGGATCTGCGCAGAACTAGGGATACCCTATCCTTTCTGCAGTCAACATACCCCCTTGTATCTTCTTTGATGGGCTAACCAGTTCGCCAATCCTGAAAGCACCAAAAAACGCCAAGGAGAAAGCCACCTGGAACAAAGAAGCCTCATAGGCCAATGAACATAAATCAACCAACTAGGCTAAAACCCTCCGCAGGAACGCAAACGACTCAGGGCGCCTAGAGTCCCTGCGCTTACGAGAGCGCCGATAACCCTTCAACACTTGCCTCAGCCAAAAATCCTTAGTGAAGTCCTGGCAACCCTGAAATTTGAATAGAAACGCTAAACCTGCTAGTTTTTTTTTCTCCAGTCCAGACACTGGCACACCGTTTTTAAGGTTCCACGAGACAAAGTACAGAGCTAACAATCGCACTTCCGGGCCCTCCTGGTCCACCCTGGCCTGATGCACCAACGACAGCCATTCTTGCCATACCTTACTGTATGCAGCCCATGTCACCTCACTTACTGACCCCAATGCAATCTTCCACAGCCAATCGGGACAAGGAACCCCACGTTGCCCTGCCGCCGGCACCAACTCTCGGAATCTGTCCCACTGAAAGAGAGACAAAGCGTAAGCTATGACGTTCTCAACTCCCGGAAGGTGATCTGCATAGATAAAAACATTTAACTGCAGACATCCCAACACCAAGTGTTGGAGCATTCGCACCACTAGCAGAGACGAGGCTGAGACCTTATTGATGATCTGTACTACCCCTAGATTGTCCACGTGGAAGTGCACTTTCCGGTCCCTGAAAGACTCACCCCACAACTCCATGGCCAGCACCACTGGAAACAATTCCAGTAACACCAAATTACGGATAAAACCCACTTTCTTCCACAAATGCGGCCAGGGTCCTGCACTCCACCGGCCCTGGGAGAAAGCCCCAAAACCTGCCGCATCCATGTAGAGTTCCAGATCAAAGTTACTAACCGACCTGGACATCCACAATGCCCGCCAGTTAAACGAGTCCTGGAAAGAATGCCACACTCGCAAATCCTCCCTATGTTCCTTTACCAAACACACAAAATGCGTGGGCGATGTGACCCCCACCGTACTTGCCGACAGCCGTCAGCAAAATACTCTCCCCATCGGTAGTATTCAACAAGCAAAATTCAACTTACCCAACGACTGCAATTTCTGTAGTTGCAATCCCAAATACTCCGAATCTCCTCCTTGAGGGCAACCAGCTTGTCCTCCAGCAAGTGGCACTCCATGGAGTCCAACACAATGCCCAAGAAACTAAGGACTGTGGTCGGCCTCTCCATCTTAATTGGGGCCAAGGGGATACCAAAACGATCAGCTATGTGTTCACACGTAGTCAGTAGCACCGCGCAGCTCCTTGAGGAGGCCGGGCCCACACAAAGGAAGTCATCCAAGTAAGTCCATCAAAGGAAGTGTAGCTTACCGCACACGCCTCAGAGTCAATTGCATCATTGATTGGCCAGCCCTTCTGGAAGGAAAGGTGGTGAATGAGCCTAAATTTATTGGGCTCCTTGTTCGGCACGACCCCAAAGGGAGAGATAACAAAATCCGCTAAAGGTAGTTAAGAGAAAGGGCCACACATGCGGTCCAACGCAACTTCCTTCCTTCGTTTCTCAGAAACCACTTCCAAATGTTGCATGGCCGAGCGCAAGGTATGTGACACTGGAGGTGCCTCGGCCAACGCACAAGGTATGCGAAAACTCATGTCCAATAACCATGCCGCCTCCCTGTCACCCTGTCAGGGTATCTATCGAGGAAAGGCCTCATCCTTTCCACCCTCACCGGCGTTGTCCCTTTTGTTAGCAGACTCCCCAGCACGACACTTCCATTGCTTGAAGCAGCGGGACAAGGGGTGGGGCACCTCCCCAACCAATGCACTTGTGCTTGTACCGGCAAGCCCCCCCAAACTTGCACAAACCCTTGTTGCACTGCCAACAGACCACTTTCTTTTTTCCGGCCGATTGTCCAGGGATAGAAGCTCCACCCCCCCCCCCCTTGAAAAAATGAATTAGGGGCCCGCGTCGAGGTCATAAGCTGCATCCACAAACAAATGTCCTTGGTCCCACCTTAAGGATGGGCGTATCTCCCTCCGCTGCCGGAACTGCTTGTCATACCTTAGTCAGGCCGTGCCCCCGTAGACTCTGTAGGCCTCTCTGATGGCATCCAGGTAACAGAAGAGTGCCGAACAGTGTTCGGGGTTCTTTTCCTTATCACTATAAGTGAAGAAGTCCGCGCTTAGGACAGTGTAAGAGCTGCTGCCTGTTCCTGATTGGTACCCCAAGGAGGTCCAATATGAAAGTGATTAAAATGATAAGGGAATAGTGACGGCGCTGCCCTCAGTATGATAGGGTGGAATAAACAAAATAATAAGTGAACTATGTATACATGGTGCAATCTCACTGAATATACAAAAGTGACCCAAAAAGATCCAAACAGGTGAGTAGCACAAAACAGGTGCCGTAATCTCAGTGCATGCGACGCTGCTACTAGAGTGAGAAATAAAATTTAAATACAATGCTCATAGTGAGTAAGTGTAAGAATGAAAATAAAGTGAGTGGATATCAGTGATATGGCAAATCGGGAATTATATATATATATTTCCTCAGAACTCAAAAGTTTTGGGACAAAATGGCGCCAGGGGTGGTTAGAAAGTAATGAGCTAAAATATAATTACATATGTGTAAAGTGTTAATATGGTCTCCGTATATCCGTGTATCCGTGTATCATTACCATATATATATAATAAATTCTTACAATCTCCAAAAGTATTGGGACACCATACATATGTGAACCCCAACAACTTGTTGTGAACCAAAAAATCTTTTAGTGACACCCTGTTGGCACCCTCTGTAAATTAGCTGTCAGTTGTATAAAAGAGCATACAGCAGCCATAAACCACATATACACTAATCATTAGTTCCTAAAAAGTCCATGCAGGGGGTCATACGTTAACGACCAGATAGAGAAGACAAGGTTCATCAATATGTGTGCTGTTAATTATGTCCTTGGGGACACACTGCAGTGACTTCCGTGCTTTACACTCCAAAAGTGACTTTCAGGTGCTCACCCCCCATTGATACCCCACTCACCAGAGATGAACACCCCTACAGGGGTACCGAGCGACAGAGTGGGTTTCCCGGGGCAGGTGTTGTTTACTCCAAGTCTCCTTACGTTCCTCTATAGCATTAAATCCTTACTGCTACTCCAGGGGACGGGTGTATTCTCAGCTGCTACGGATACGCCGGAATTGCAATTTGCTGCCACTACTCCAACTCCACCTTCCTCCACTCTCTGCTCTCACTAGCCCCTCGTTATAACGAGGGGCTAGTGAGAGCAGAGAGTGGAGGAAGGTGGAGTTGGAGTAGTGGCAGCAAATTGCAATTCCGGCGTATCCGTAGCAGCTGAGAATACACCCGTCCCCTGGAGTAGCAGTATAACGAGGGGCTAGTGAGAGCAGAGAGTGGAGGAAGGTGGAGTTGGAGTAGTGGCAGCAAATTGCAATTCCGGCGTATCCGTAGCAGCTGAGAATACACCCGTCCCCTGGAGTAGCAGTAAGGATTTAATGCTATAGAGGAACGTAAGGAGACTTGGAGTAAACAACACCTGCCCCGGGAAACCCACTCTGTCGCTCGGTACCCCTGTAGGGGTGTTCATCTCTGGTGAGTGGGGTATCAATGGGGGGTGAGCACCTGAAAGTCACTTTTGGAGTGTAAAGCACGGAAGTCACTGCAGTGTGTCCCCAAGGACATAATTAACAGCACACATATTGATGAACCTTGTCTTCTCTATCTGGTCGTTAACGTATGACCCCCTGCATGGACTTTTTAGGAACTAATGATTAGTGTATATGTGGTTTATGGCTGCTGTATGCTCTTTTATACAACTGACAGCTAATTTACAGAGGGTGCCAACAGGGTGTCACTAAAAGATTTTTTGGTTCACAACAAGTTGTTGGGGTTCACATATGTATGGTGTCCCAATACTTTTGGAGATTGTAAGAATTTATTATATATATATGGTAATGATACACGGATACACGGATATACGGAGACCATATTAACACTTTACACATATGTAATTATATTTTAGCTCATTACTTTCTAACCACCCCTGGCGCCATTTTGTCCCAAAACTTTTGAGTTCTGAGGAAATATATATATATAATTCCCGATTTGCCATATCACTGATATCCACTCACTTTATTTTCATTCTTACACTTACTCACTATGAGCATTGTATTTAAATTTTATTTCTCACTCTAGTAGCAGCGTCGCATGCACTGAGATTACGGCACCTGTTTTGTGCTACTCACCTGTTTGGATCTTTTTGGGTCACTTTTGTATATTCAGTGAGATTGCACCATGTATACATAGTTCACTTATTATTTTGTTTATTCCACCCTATCATACTGAGGGCAGCGCCGTCACTATTCCCTTATCATTTTAATCCTTTTCCTTATCACGCTCGCCATAATGGGGAAAGCCTGTAACCAGTTAGGGAAAGTCCGCGGGATCAATCTGTACTGCCTCTTCTCCTCGTCCTCCTTCTTGGTCTCTTCTGGCTTGACCCTATCCAGATTGAACTTTTCCATCAGCAGCAGTGAGAACAGTTCCACATACTCACCTTTCCAAATTTTTTCACGGACCTCCGGTTTAAGGTGCGCCCCTAGAGGCCCCTCAAAACACACATACACCTCACATTTTGCCAAGTCGGCTAATCTAATGGCCTCCTGTTTGCTAGCGGCCTCCCTCACCATCCCAGCCTTGTCCCCCGCTGCTATCTTACCTGCTAACGCAGACGCAGATCTCCGCAATGGCGGGCATCATCGCCACGGCGGGCACAACCAGGCTACCGACTGGCTAACTTGTGCGCTCATCCCTGGTTCAAACCGCTTGATGAATTCCTTCAGCCCATCCGCCTCCATCGCTGACATCGACAGTTTGCCTTCTGACCTTTGCATCAACATCCTGTCACCATCTAATGACAGCCCTCCAGGGGAAGCGTCCCTTGATGCCGAGGAACCTCGCAGGAGCTGGCCCCACCTCCTCACGCTGGATCCACCCACCGACTTTTGCGTAGCCTTGCCTGGTCCCAGGGGGGCTCTCGGCGGTCTTTTTTCCTGTCTCCATCTGCAGTGCAGTACACTGTGGCTGCCTCCTGGCGAGTTGGTAGCCACCGGCCATGGCAGTGGACGGCCCGGCGGCCACGGCTGAATGATTCCCCTGCCAAGGCCCTGCTCCTGCTGATTTATCGCCAGGGGCGGAGCCCACGCGCTCATTCTCCTGCTGCCGGGCGGGCCTTGAGGCTGCCCCGGTGCTCCTGGAGAACCCACTCGCCGAGCTCCGTCTGAGCTCTGGGGGAGGAGTCTGGGGACAAGTGCTCCGGAGGCCTGGACCTCCAAGCTTGTGAGGACTCCTGCCCCCCGGTATCGGCTCCTGCGGCCTGCTCACCCAACACCAGCGTTAGCTGTGCCTAAAGCTATCCAGCTCCGCTGACCACAGCCTCAGCCTTCAGCTGAGCCAGAAGCTGCTCCACTTCGGCCATGTCACCTGAATCTTGCTCCTGCATGCTGTGGTGATGCTGGGGAGGGGCCAGCTTCTTTTATTAACTCTGTCCCCTTCTCCCCCACGGCTCTCCCAATCGAGTGAGCCCTCTTATTTTATGTACCCTGTTTCCCCTGTCATGTCAGCCCTCTGCTATTTTTGTTGTATTATTTTTTGCTCCGGGCTTCTCTTTCCAGCCAGTAGGAGCTGGCTGGAAAAGTTTGTAACACTGAAATGTTACATGGGCTTCATAGTTGTGTGATCACTGTGATTGGCTGGTACACAATCCACTCTTCAGCCTGGATGTGTCAGAGAACGTGGTGCTGCTTACGGAGTCACATGCTCTGGGAACAGGGGACAGTGGTTCCTTTAGGGGGTAGGCACTACAGTAATGCCAGTGACATCATCACTTTCAAAGAGAGACCACAGCAATGCCCAGGCACCAAGAGGAGGAATCAATAAAGCACTGACATCACTTCCTCACTTTGTGCAGTGCCGCTGAACTACAATTCCCATCATGCATTTGGAACTGTAGCTAATGATGGGCATGAATGTGGGCGACATCGTGGGTGGGTTTGCAGTAGATCCTAATTGTGCTATTCGTAGCAGGGTTATGTCATGGTGGGCAGAACAGACCAGAAGACTCCTGGTTTGTCAATCAAATTTTGCTGCGTTAGTGGATGGTACAGACTGGGAGTCTAAAATGCCTGGGTCCTTCCACTACAGCCAACCATGACGTGATAACTTCACCACTTGCTTCACATGGCACTACAAGGGAATGTTACACTACCAATGGCAATGAAGGAGTGTACTTAGAAGGCAATGCTCATACAAACAGGAACTAGGGATCACTCCGCCATTTCTCAGTGGCTGCAGCACTGTACACACAAAGAACAACATATTGTTTGAAAGCAAGTGTAAAAAGTACATGAGTCCATCCTACTTCCATCAGATCTGGTTAAGTTGGAACCTTTGTCTTCGTACCATGACCATGGGACACCGAACATCATGCTGTTTTGTAACTTGAGCCTGGAAATGAATAATCTTTCCAAGAGATGAGATAATTACACTTGGCCTTGGTTCCTGCAAAGAGAAAATATATGTTTCTTTAATGAAATGACTGTTCATTAGAATTAGTTTCATCTCGAGTTAAACATCCATCTCAATTAAAATGCTCACAGCAGTCTTCTACCATGACAAGATACTTTATTGATGAGGCCATTGTGTGTTTTGTGCCTAATAATTGTCCTTGTACGGGGTGATCTGTACAATTTCTGTGTTTGTTTTACTCCTATTCATGGAAGAGTTGTTTCAGAAGCAATTTCCAATCCAGTTCTTACATGACCCCATACGAGTTGGCCCTGTTGAAATGAGTTACACCTATAACTTGCCAAAGACAGACAATTTGTGAAGCTGTTAACTGAGCTGTTGAAGTAGAACGATGGGCAAAAGGAAAAAAAATATATATATGGTGCAGTCTGTCCAGAACATTAAAGTCGAATTCCAGCTATGGTTTTATAGCATAGTATAGCATTGGTTACAGCAGTGGTCTCCAAACTGTGGTACGGGGGCCAGATGTGGCTCTATGCTTGCTTTTATCTGGCCCTTGGGGCACAATTTTTCCCACTGACACCAACGTCGGCACACAATTCCTCCCAATGATACTAATGAGGGGGTACTATTCCTTCCACTGACACCAACGATTGGGCATAATCCCTCCCAATGACAGCAATGATGGGGCACAATTCCTCCCACTGACATCATTGATGGGGCACTATTTCTCCCAATGACACCAATGAACAGGCACAATTCCTCCCACTGACACCAACAATGGGGAACTTTTCCTCCCACTGACACCAATGAACAGGCAAAATTCCTCGCAATGACAGCAATGATGGTGTCCTATTCCTCCCACTGACACCAATGATGGGGCACAATGCCCCCACTGACACCAATTATGGGGAACAATTTCTCCCAAAAACACCAATGATAGGGTACTATTCCTCTCAATTACACCAATGATGGGGCACAATTCTTCCCAATGACACCAATGATGGGGCGCTATTCCTCCCACTGTTACCAATGATGGAGCACAATTCTTCCCACTGACACAAATGGTGGGGCTCGATTTCTCCCATTGACACCAATGATGGGGAACTATTCCTCCCACTGACAAAAATGATGGTTAGAAAGACACCAATGATGGGGCACAATTCTTCCCACTGACACCAATGATGAGACAGTATTCCTCCCAATGACACCAAGGATGGGGTGCTATTACTCCCCCTGATACCAATGATGGGGCACTGTTCTTTTCAATGACACCAAGGATGGGGCATAATTCCACCAAAGATGGGGCATTGTTTTTCCCCACACATGTCTGGGAATTTTCTTTTCCCAATGGCCACAGTCCAGCCCCACTACCCCCCTAAGGTCTAAAGGACAGTAAACTGGCCCTTTGTTTGGAAAGTTTGGAGACCCCTGGGTTATAGCATTGCATTGGTCCAGCCCTCCAACTGAATCAGTGGATAACACAGTAAAGCCTTCTTAGAACAAAAGGCATTCATATGTCTCATTCTGTCACATATCCCAAAAATAAATACTCATCCAGAACTGAATGTGTATAGTGCAAATATAGCTTAATATTATAGAGACATTCATTTAAACTGCATCAGCTGTTTCAGTCCTTTTGGTCATCATCAGCACAATAAACAGACACCATGACTTCCATGGAGTAGGCTTAAGACCCAATGCAACAGTATAATCGTGCAGGTTATGGTTCAAAGGGATTGAAGGGATCAAAAAGTCCTTTTTGGGATATGTGATTGAATAAAATATATCCCTTTGGCTCTAAGACGACTTTACTCCGCTGCCCACTGATTTTATTGGAAGGCTTTTTGACTCCGTTAGGCCCCTTTCACACAGGGCAGACTTCATTTTGATCAGCAGGGCATCTGTCTGCTAATCCCCTTCTGATTGGAGCAGAGTGGGTGGATGACAGGTCTGTCTGCAGAGTGGACATGGACAGAGCCATTTCTGCTTTTTTGGACTGCCCTCTGATCTGATCTGCCTAGACAGAAGGGGGCTTCTAGACCTATGATATTTGTGTCTTGGCAGAGTGAGCAATGGCAATTATTTGACAGCATTTGGGGCTTTCTAATTGTTTTCTCCTCGTACAAGGAATGGGAGAGTTTGGAAACAGTTCAGACACCAGGCTGCAAATGTACAACCAATGTTCAAATGGTCAGTGACAGATCCTATACTTGACCACAGTCTAACAGACTAATGCTACCAAATAGGAAGATCTACTATTCTAAATCAGTATGGTGAGGTCCTGGAGGTCTTACCATATCCAAAGACGTAATTTGGTACTGGTAGGCTAGAAGGGAATGAAGGAATCTTCACTCCATAGCAGCCTCTGCCTTCAGCAACCACTAATGACTCCCCATACTTTAACATCCTTGCATACCATTAACCACTTACAGACCTGGAAGATTTGGCTGCTTAATGACCAGGCCATTTTTTGTGATACGGCACTGCGTCACTTTAACTGACTATTGCGCAGTTGTGCGACGCTGTACCCAAACAAAATTGAAGTCCTTTTTTTCCACAAATAGAGCTTTCTTTTGGTGGTATTTGATCACCTTTTGCGGTTTTAATTTTTTGCACTATAAACAAAAAAAGAGCGACAAGTTTAAAAAAAATATATATTTTTTAACTTTTAATAAATAATAAATAATATTAATAATAAATAATATAATAAATATTTAAAAAACAAATTTCTTCCTCAGTTTAGGCCAATATATATTCTACATATTTTTGGTAAAAAAAAAATTGCAATAAGTGTATATTGATTGGTTTGCACAAAAGTTATAGCATCTACAAACTATGATTTATAGCTTTTTTATTAATATTTTTTTTTACTAGTGATGGCGGTGATCTGCGATTTTTAGCGGTACTGCGACATTGTGGCAGACAGATTGGACACTTTTGACACATTTTTGGGACCATCGATCAGTGCTATAAAATTGCACTGTTTACTGTGTAAATGTCACTGGCAGGGAAGGGGTTAACACTAGGGGGCGACCAATGGGTTAAATATGTGTTCCCTGAGTGTGTTCTAACTGTGGGGGGATAGGACTGACTAGAGGAAGAGACATGTCGTTTTTCCTACTTAGTAGGAACAAACGATATGTCTCTTCTCTCCTGACAGAACAGGGATTTGTGTGTGCTGTCGCCCTTAAAGGTACAGACGTACTCATACGGCAAGTCGCAGAACGAACCACTTTGCCAATGTATATCGGCGTGAGCCGGTCGGCAAGTGGTTAAACTTTACCTACATTAAAAACATCTACTTATCTCTCTGTGTCCAACACTCCTTCATGTAGTCACATCAACATGACTGGGTTCATTTTTATAGTCAGTTGAATATCTGCAATGAGATCTTTCATTAAATTCTAATAGCATAGAAAAGGCAACTAAAAGAATATTAGACATAGATATCCTCCTGCATTTTTTTTTGGGTATACTACGTATGTCCAAAGGGTGAAACGTTAATCACAAGCTGATGGCTGCAGTTAGAGGGTTGAAACAAACCATTTACCACTGATAGGGATGCTTACAATCATCAGCTTTTATTTCTTCATGCAAAACCTTTATCCCAAAAGCAACAAAAAAAATGTTGCTGTAACTGCTTGTGTAATTGGAGTGTAAGCTGGATTTTGGCTTCAAATTGTTAGTGTATCTAAATATACTAATGTATCTGACAATCCCCTTTCAACCAGACTGATAATGCTGCTGTCCAAACCTGCCCCCTGTGCTCCTTTACTCAGCGCAGGGGCACTCTAATGCAGGAGGTGGGTTTAATTTTGGGTCCAATATTGCTTTAAAGTGGAGTTCCACTCAAAAGTGGAAGCTCTGCCTGTTGGCACCCTCCCCCCCCCCCTCTGTTGCCACATTTGGCACCTTTTGGGGGGGGGATACCTGGTAAAACCAGGTATCTGCTCCCACTTCCTTGTAAGATCGCCGCATCATTGTGGGGCGATCTACGAAACTTTCAGCCCCCTCCTCCCCCCACTGCCTTCTGGGAGACACACAGGTCCCAGAAGGCAACGGGACCATTCAAAAAGCGCAGTATGACTCATGCATGTGCAGTAGGAAACAGGCTGTGAAGCCCCAAGGCTTCACAGCCTATTTCCCTTAGTAAGGATGCCGGTTCCTGCACCCGGAGCCGATGGACGAGTCGGCTTGAGGTGCCGACATCGTGGGCTCCCTGGGCAGGTAAGTGTCATTATATTAAAAGTCAGCAGCTACAGTATTTGTAGCTGCTGACTTTAAATTTTTTTTCACCCAGGCTGGAACTCCGCTTTAAGATATTTGGTGAAGAAGATTTAATATGTAAGGTACTTGTGCAAGCCTGGTTGGCTCAGGAGCAGGTGGTGGTTAGAGGAAAGGAGGCACCCCCTTGCAATGAGAGGGAACCCCTTTAGGTAACAAGTGCCAGGTGGCCCGGTCCCCTGTGTAGCATGAGCCCTGGGTACTTGGATCGACTCGTGGAGCCCTAATCTGGACAATATCAAAGCACAGGCCTGTGCATGGATTGCTCTGAGTGTTTAGGGGTTGATAGGACCTGTGACCAGGAGGACAAGTCAGGATGGCCTCGAGCCAGCATCCATGCACATGAACAGTGTGTGAGCCTGGGCGCTGGAACCAATAAGTAATCTTCGTCTGTAGATGGGGCCCAGGTGTACTTGCCGGCCCCATGGGGAAACAAGAACAGTCTGCTTACAAACTGGTCTCAGATGACCTCAAACCATTTCACCCACATTCATTGAAGAGAAGGGTACAGTCACACAGTGCAGCTTTATTGACTGTGGAATAGCTGGATATGTAACACCAAGGGGTACTGGTCGGAGGAGGCAGAGGTAGCACACAAGTGGTATAGGCCTCAAAGAGGCAGTAGTTTGGGTGTCAATAGTTTTTCTCAAAGCAACACCAAGTTTTTATATGACAAAATGAAGACATGTATCCAGCAAAAGATGGGTGATATAAGAATGACTATTGTGTCACTCACTGTATTCGAGCACCCTGAGGTCACATACCTCTTCAGTTTCACTGGTGTCAGAATGTTTGGACTCTAACCCAACCAGGTTTGACTGAGTCATCTTGCCTTAGGACATTAACTACTATACTTGACAAGCACCCAAGTCATGTCATTCTGATTTATAGATATTTTTTAATTTGTTTTATTTCTAGCTTATGGTAGTTATAACATTTCATTGTGTTATCATAATGTGGAAAAAGGGCTTGATGACATAGGATTGTTTCCTGGAAAATGCATACAGGTGATTCACAATATACAGTGCACTGTGGATGCATGCCTGGAGGCAACAAGCAGTTTAATTTTACTTTTCCAGTACAACTTCACTATTTGTTATTTTCATATATGGAGGCATGGGGTTTTCTTTAGGTGTAAAAGTTTTAAAACTGTTTTTCTTTTTACAATTTAAAAATATATTTTTTTACTATTTATATAATTTTTTTCTATACTACACTGAATTCACAAAGCATTATGGGTTCTCTAACAAGAGAACATGGCAGAAACTATTATGGGGTGTACACACGGTCGGACTTTTTGGCTACAAAAGTCTGACGGACGCCGACAGACCAAATCCGGCGGACAATCCGATCGTGTGTGGACTTCCCCGGACTTTCAGCGGACTTTTCCAGTCGCAAATCTGATGGACTTTATGCCGCGTACACACGGTCGGACTTTCCGGCATACTTGGTCCGGCGGACCAGAGTGTGCCGGACAATCCGCCCGTGTGTAGGCTCCGGCGGACTTTTCCGGCGGACTTTTTCCCAAAAGCCCGCCGGACCTAGATTTGAAACATGTTTTAAATCTTTCCGTCGGACTCAGTTTCGGGCGGAAAGTCCGCTCGTCTGTGTGCTAGTCCGACGGAAAGCCCGCTCGTGTGTATGCTGGTCCAACGGACCAGATACGACGCGAGGGCAGGGTATTGCATTTCGCGCTCGCTGCAATAGGAAAAACAAATTTTCCTATCGAGGCAAGCGCGGGGCATACTAGGCCCTTAGGTCTGGTATGGATTATAAAGGGGAACTCCCCTACGCCCCCTAAAATCCATACCAGACCCCGATCCGAGCACGCAGCCTGGCCGGTCAGGAAAGGGGGTGGGGACGAGCTAGCGCCCCCCCTCCTGAACCGTACCAGGCCGCATGCCCTCAACATGGGGGGTGGGTGCTTTGGGGGAGGGGGGCGCCCCGCGGGGCCCCCCCACCCCAAAGCACCTTGTCCCCATGTTGATGAGGACAAGGGCCTCTTCCCGACAACCCTGGCCGTTGGTTGTCGGGGTCTGCGGGCGGGGTGGCTTATCGGAATCGGAGCCCCCTATATTAAGAGGGCCCCCAGATCCCAGCCCCCCACCCTATGTGAATGAGTATGGGGTACATGGTACCCCTACCCATTCACCTAGGGAAAAAGTGTAAATAATAAAACACTACACAGGTTTTTAAAATATTTTATTAAACAGCTCCGGGGGGGATCTTCCTCCGACTTCGGGGGTCTTCTTCCGGCTTTGGGGGTCCCTCAGGTTCATCTTCTCCCGGCGTCTGGTTGGTTCTTCTCCGCTCTCTTCTCCCGGTGTTCCAGTTCTTTGGCCGGCTCCTCCGCTGTCTTCAGGTAGCTCTCTTGCCAGCAGAGGTCCAGACTTCTGGGCTTCTTGTCTTCTCTTCTCTTCTCCAGAGGTTGACACGACGCTCTCTCCGGCTGGACTACTCTCTGAGGGCTGCGTTGTGACTTATATAGGCGGAGACCCCGCCCCCTTATGATGTCACAGTCCCTGGGCATGCTGGGACTGTGACGTTTTCGGGGGCGTGGTCAACATCACCCGGTGACCACGCCTCCTAAAACGTCATAGTCCCAGCATGCCCAGGGACTGTGACATCATAAGGGGGCGGGGTCTCCACCTATATAAGTCACAACGCAGCCCTCAGAGAGCAGTCCAGCCGGAGAGAGCGTCGTGTCAACCTCTGAAGAAGAGAATAGAAGAAAAGAAGCCCAGAAGTCCGGACCTCTGCTGGCAAAAGAGCTACCTGAAGACAGCGGAGGAGCCGGCCGAAGAACTGGAACACCGGGAGAAGAGAGCGGAGAAGAACCAACCGGACGCCGGGAGAAGATGAACCGGAGGGACCTCCGAAGCCGGTAGAAGACCCCCGAAGTCGGAGGAAGATCCCCTCCCCGGAGCTGTTTAATAAAATATTTTAAAAACCTGTGTAGTGTTTTATTATTTACAC
This sequence comes from Lithobates clamitans, assembly GCA_037952925.1. Classification (NCBI taxonomy): domain Eukaryota; kingdom Metazoa; phylum Chordata; class Amphibia; order Anura; family Ranidae; genus Lithobates; species Lithobates clamitans. Next base: position 2,455,291 of record JBBGZY010000283.1, read on the forward strand.
TTTTTCCCTAGGTGAATGGGTAGGGGTACCATGTACCCCATACTCATTCACATAGGGTGGGGGGCCGGGATCTGGGGGCCCTCTTATTATAGGGGGCTCCCGGATTCCGATAAGCCCCCCGCCCGCAGACCCCGACAACCAACGGCCAGGGTTGTCGGGAAGAGGCCCTTGTCCTCATCAACATGGGGACAAGGTGCTTTGGGGTGGGGGGCCCCGCGGGGCGCCCCCCTCCCCCAAAGCACCCACCCCCCATGTTGAGGGCATGCGGCCTGGTACGGTTCAGGAGGGGGGGTGCTCGCTCGTCCCCACCCCCTTTCCTGACCGGCCAGGCTGCATGCTCGGATCGGGGTCTGGTATGGATTTTAGGGGGGACCCCACGCCGTTTTTTCGGCGTAGGGGGGTTCCCCTTTATAATCCATACCAGACCTAAGGGCCTGGTATGCCCCGCGACGGGGCTCGCAAGGTGTCAATCTAGCCGATAAAAGCGGCAAGATTGACATCCTTTTCTAGTCCCGTCGCACCTGAGTCACGTTCAAAATGAACGGACTTGTCCATGTGTGGGCAAGTCCGTTCATTCTGAAAGTCCGCCGTAACTCCGGCGAAAGTCCGTCGGAAAAACAGGCGGACTTAGCCCGCCGCAAAGTCCGGTCGTGTGTGGGCAAGTCCGTCCGTTTTAAAGTCCGGCGCACCTGGCGGACAAAGTCCGTCAGAAAGTGTGCCGGACCAAGTAGAACAGAAAGTGTACGCGGCATTAAATTTGGAACTTACTTCAAATCTTTACGTGTAACTTCGCCAGACCCAGAAATCTGCTCGTCTGTATGCTAGTCCGACGGACAAAAACCAACGCTAGGACAGCTATTAGCTACTGGCTATCAACTTCCTTATTTTAGTCCGGTGTACGTCATCACGTACGAATCCGTCGGACTTTGGTGTGAAGTCCGGTCGTTAAAAAGTCCATTTAAAGTCCGCCAAAAGTCCGCCGAAAGTCTGTCAAAAGTCTGTCGGACAGGCTGTCGGACTTTTGTAGCCAAAAAGTCCGACCGTGTGTACGCCCCATTAGGCTCATTTGGACAGGACAGGCATGAAGAGGAAAAAAGGAAGAGAGACAAGTCCCTGATTTGATCAATTTACCAGTAGGTGTAAACTTCAACTTGAGCTACTGAGCTCTGTAGACAGAGCAGATAAATATGGGAAGGATTAACATGTGAAAAGCAACCTAGCATTTGTTCATTGGAAATGAAAATATGAAATAATAAAATAAAAAATTATATATATATATATATATATATATATATATATATATATATATATATATATATATATATATATATATATATATATAGTGTGTTATATATATATATATATATATATATATATATATATATATATATATATATATATATATATATATATATATATAATTACAAACCTATACAGTATCTCACAAAAGTGAGTGCACCCCTCACATTTTTGTAAATATTTTATATCTTTTCATGTGACAACAGTGAAGAAATTACATTTTGCTACAATGTAAAGTATGGAGTGTAAAGCTTGTATAACAGTGTAAATTTGCTGTCCCCTAAAGATAACTCAACAAACATTAATTAATGTCCAAAACGTTGGCAACAAAAGTGAGTGCACCCCTAAGTGAAAATGTCCAAATTGGGCCCAAAGTGTCAATATTTTGTGTGGCCACCAATATTTTCCCTCTTAGGCATGGAGTTTACCAGAGCTTCACAGGTTGCCACTGGAGTCCTCTTCCACTCCTCCATGACGACATCAAGAAGCTGCAGGATGTTAGAGACCTTGGGCTCCTCCACCTTCCGTTTGAGGATGCCCCACAGATGCTCAATAGGGTTTAGGTCTGGAGACATGCTTGGCCAGTCCATCACCTTTACCCTCAGCTTCTTTAGCAAGGCAGTGGTCATCTTGGAGGTGTGTTTGGGGTCCTTATCATGTTGGAGTACTGCCTACTGCCCTGCGGCCCAGTCTCTGAAGGGAGGGGATCATGCTCTGCTTCAGTATGTCACAGTACATGTTGGCATTTATGGTTCCCTCAATGAACTGTAGCTCCCCAGTGCTGGCAGCACTCATGCAGCCCCAGACTTTGACACTCCCACCACCATGCTTGACTGTAGGCAAGACACACTTGTCTTTGTACTCCTCACCTGGTTGCCGCCACAAACGTTTGACACCATCTGAACCAAATAAGTTTATCTTGGTCTCATCAGACCACAGGACATGGTTCCAGTAATCCATGTCTTCAATCTTCTTGTCTTCAGCAAACTGTTTGTGGGCTTTCTTGTGCATCATCTTTAGAAGAAGATTCCTTCTGGGACATCAGCCATGCAGACCAATTTGATGCAGCATGTGGCATATTGTCTGAGCACTGACAGGCTGACCCCCCCCCCCCTTCAACCTCTGCAGCAATGCTGGCAGCACTCATACATCTATTTCCCAAAGACAACCTTTGAATATGTTGATGAGCACGTGCACTCAACTTCTGTGGTCGACCATGGCGAGGCCTGTTCTGAGTGGAACCTGTCCTGTTAAACCTCTGTATGGTCTTGGCCACCGTGCTGCAGCTCAGTTTCAGGGTCTTGGCAATCTTCTTATAGCCTAGGCCATCTTTATGTAGAGTAACAATTATTTTTTTCAGATCCTCAGAGAGTTCTTTGCCATGAGGTCCCATGTTGAACTTCCAGTGACCAGTATGAGAGAGTGAGAGTGATAACACCAAATTTAACACACCTGCTCCCCATTCACACCTGAGACCTTGTAACACTAACGAGTCACATGACACCGGTGGAGGGAAAAATGTTAATTGGGCCCAATTTGGACATTTTCACTTAGGGGTGTACTCACTTTTGTTGCCAGCGGTTTAGACATTAATGGCTGTGTTTTGAGTTATTTTGAGGGGACAGCAAATTTACACTGTTATACAAGCTGTACACTCACTACTTTACATTGTAGCAAAGTGTAATTTCTTCAGTGTTGTCACATGAAAAGATATAATAAAATATTTACAAAAAATATGAGGGGTGTACTCACTTTTGTGAGATACTGTACACTATATACACTATAATGTCAAAAGTATTGGGACACACATGTCACGCACACAACTTTAATGGCATCTCAGTCTTAGTCCATAGGGTTCAATACTGAGTTGGCCCACCCTTTGCAGCTGTAACAGCTTTATCTCTTCTTTGAAGGCTGTCCACAAGGTTTAGGAGTGTGTGTATGGGAATGTTTGACCATTCTTCCAGAAGCGCATTTGTGAGGTCAGGCACTGATGTTGGACAAGAAGGCCTGGCTCGCAATCTGCGCTCTAATTCATCCCAAAGGTGTTCTGTCAGTTGAGGTCAGGACTCTGTGCAGCCCAATCAAGTTCCTCCACCCCAAACTCGCTTATCCACACTATATTGCCAAAAGTATTGGGCCTCCAATCATTTGGTGGAGGGGGATTATGGTGTGGGGTTGTTTTTCAGGGGTTGCGCTTGGCCCCTTAGTTCCATTGAAGGGAACTCTTAAGACGCCAGCATACCAAGACATTTTGGATAATTTCATGCTTCCAACTTTGTGGGAACAGTTTGGAGATGGCCCTTCCTGTTCCAACATGACAGCGCACCAGTGCACAAAGCAAGGTCCATAAAGACATGGATGAGCGAGTTTGGGGTGGAGGAACTTGGCTGGCCTACACAGAGTCCTGACCTCAACCCGATAGAACATATTTGGGATAAATTAAAGTGGAGACAGCGATTTGTCTACACACGATCGGAATTTAAAGGATCGGATTTTGTTGTCGGAAAATTTTATAGCCTGCTCTCATACATTGTGTGTCGGAAATTCCGATAAAAAAAGTCCAATAGAGCCCACACACGGTCGGAATTTCCGACAACAAGCTCCGATTGCACATATTCCGTCGGAAAGTCCGACCATGTGTACAGGGCATAAGACTGGGATGCCATTAAAATTCATGTGCGTGTAAAGACAGGTGTCCCAATACTTTAGGTAATATAGTGTAGCAGCAATGCTGTCAGCCTGCGGTGTATATTCCCTGAATTGGCCATTAGGCTGCCTATCAGGTCTATCAGATATGCACACCGCTGTCCAAATGAACAAGCGCGTCTGGTGACTGACAACGCTACTTCCATGAGATTTTAATGATTACGTTTGGTAAAGAAGTTACAAACCTGAATCGCTCTGCAACTTTTTCATAGGCCCCCTACGAAAAACCCTTTAAAAGAGATAACGGCACAATAAACTAAGTGCTATTTCAGCATTTCACACGGCATGATAAGTGCAAATGTGGCCTATATTTTCCCTCAATTTTATTTTTCAAACTTTTTTTTTTTTTTCTATATATATATATATATATAGAAAGCAACCACAAAAAAAAAAAAAAAAAAAAAAAAGAAAAAAAAAACCTCAACTGACAGATTTAATATTAAACCGGTTACCTATAACACAGGTAAAAATGACAGTAACACCGGCTTTGAACCGGCTTTCAAAATGCCACATTATGAAAAGTTAAATTACGCTTTGTACTCCTGCCTGAAAAGCATTTGATTTTTAAAACCTTGCGCTGCTTCCATCAAGGTAGGAACTTGAGTTTTGCAGCGCGGCGCCTCCAGCCCACAGCGCGAGAGTGAGGAAACCTGACAGCTTGTAATAAGTAATTTTTATACAGTTACATTTATCACTCAGCCAGCCTGCCAGTATTTTAAACACAGACCTTAAAATGCAGCGAGAAGAGCTGCAGGCCTTTTCTTTTTATATATATAAAACTTTTTTTTTCTTCCCCCCCTCCTCCCCGACTCTCTCCCCCTTTTTTTTTTTCTTCTTCTCGCAGCCGTTTCCTGTTAATGGTGCACTTTTTAAAATATGCGCTGAAATGCCTACACATTGTTAATACATCACTAAAGGTTACAAATGACTCTATTTAGCCCACAGGATGTTGTTTGAGGCTTTAATAAATTAAGATATCGCCACTTTTTTCAGGCAAAAATCAATTGCTTCAATTAAGAAATTTACAGCAATCCAAATATTTATGAAGTCGGCAAGGCGGCGGGGAGAATAAAGAGGGGGGTGAGGGTGGGGGGGGAAGCATCCTGTTCACTCATTAGCAAAGATATCAGGATAAGGGGAAACGACCTACTTACCTTCCGAGAGGAATTAGTGCATGCTCTGGAATTTGCATATCAAAACAAGCTGCTGCTTTTTGAGAGACGTGTATGTGCGTTGTGTAAGTATATAGGCTCGGTGAACCAGAGCAGGGATAAAGGGTTATGGCTACGCTTTCATTGTGATGTGCATATAGCCAGGGAGATCTCTGGACCTATCCAAACTGATCATGCTCCCATGTACAAAGTGTAGTAAAAAAATATAATAGCAAAGAAGTAGAGTAAAACCTTGGATTGCGAGCATAATTCGTCGAGGAAACATGCTTGTAATCCAAAGCGCTTGTATATCAAAGCAAATTTCCCCATAGGAAATAATAGAAACTCAGGTGATACGTTCCGCAACCATTTATTCAGAAGTCCTTCAGTTTATAGTCCATATGAAAAGATTGTAGCAATGTGATAAGTTGTGTAACCATAAAATGTCCATCCACAAATGGAAGCCTCCACAAGGGGATTAGAAGCAAAAAAGTATAAAAGAGAAGCTCCTCTAAGTGTAACAATATGGTTACATTTAATGAAGGTACAACATTTTGCAACTCACATGGTTGATGATTAAAAGAGGAACATCTAAGTATGCAGGCATCCGGGGTAAAGCTGTCCACAAAGCTCTCACCGCTGTCAGTCTGCAATTGTGGCCAGGAAGACTACCCTGAAAGCGAGGCTTGAAACGCTCGTGGAGCACAGCATGGAAGGGGACGACATTGATGGCGGTGCGGGGACAGTGCGGTGGACGGTCTATGTGGACAGCTTACCCCAGGTGCCTACATACTTAGATGTGCCTGTTTTAATCATCAACCATGTGAGTTGCTAAATGTTGTACCTTCATTAAATTTATATTTAACCACATTGCTACACTTAGACGTGCCTCTCTTCTCTTTTATACTCAGTTGTGACATGACGCTACTTGTATATCAAGACATCACTTGTATATCAAGTCCAAATTTATTAAAAAATGTTGCTTGTCTTGCAAAGTGCTCTCAAACCAAGTTACTCTCAAACCAAGGTTTTACTGTACATGATTTAAACACAGTACATAAGTGGTTGTCAATATATGAGCTAAAGGGGGGCCTCAAATGTGTCCCCTGACATCACCAAAGGGCCACACATGATGTTCAATATATGTCATGCTAGAGACGACTGTCAGAAACTGCAGACCTAATAGAGGAAATGAGGGTCAGAACGTGTGGACATGCTACATTTTTGTCTGGGGATATGCTGCAGAAGACTGGGAACATGTTACCTTAGGCTAGTAGAGATCAATGCTATCACCCTAATCAATGTTCCCACTACAGACTGCTGAGGTTCGTGTGTAGGCAGGTGCAGTCTTTGTTCTCCACTGCCAGTGGCGCTTGACCGCAATGAAGATGGTGGAGGAAGTTGTCAGGAACTTGGTTCCTCTATGATTTCCTCGGTCACAGGGAGACAGCTATCTGATTGGATGCTGTTGCCCCATGTGACTTTGGCGTCCATTTGGGTGAGGGCAGAGCTTATTAAGGGCCATGGCTCCCAGGCTTGGCACACATTTTACAAGTGGCTAGCATAGGGAAAGGATACCCGTTTGTCAGGGACAGTGCTTAGTGTCGGAAAGAGCTTCCGGAGGGGTGGGGAGAGTGCAAGGACTGCCCCATATTTTTGGGGGGGGCTCCCCATTGGGTTTGGACCAGCTGAATTGCGTTCCTCGTGCTCCACCACTGTTACAGTTGAAAGTAGCTTTGAATTGTTTGCCTCCCCACCAGGCCTGTTTGTATTTGTCCTTGTGGGCTCACTGCCTACTGCACAATGCTGCACCTAGCCCACACGAAGGCTCCACATCATATACCAAAGGGCTGCATGCGGGCCTTGGGCCACAGGTTGCGCATCAGGGCATTACATACTCAGAAAAAAGGAGGAGGAAAAACTCTATCAGAGGAGGATTTGACAGAAATATGGAGACTTCTACGGCCAAAAGTTGATTTAACATCTTGGCCTTAGAGAAGTCATATAAAGTCATTTTCTTTTGGTACCTCACACCCTCTAGAATCATTAAATTGTTAAATTAAAATTAAATCATTAAATTCATACCCCAATATTCACCATTATGTTTCCAGGCTTGTGGACAAGAATACATCTCTGGTGGACATGCTATTCTGGCTTTTCAACACATCTACCAAAGTATAAACATAAGAACACATATATACAGTATATACACAGTAAATAGTAGCACTAAAACAAACTAATTTAACACGTGCCAAAGCAAATTAGTAGTGATATGATATCACCCAGTGAACAAATAAGTGAGTAAAATCCATACATCTACCTATATCAATACATAAAAGTGTTCAATAAAGGCATCCGTGATGAATTGGTCTTGCTTGAGATCTCCCCACCACACCACGTGAAGATCGTGACACCACTCCCCCATAAGGTTTTAACTCATCCAAAACACTTGCCTCACATTCTCATGCTCGGCCAATAAGGCATCGACCCCTCTAGAGTTAAAAGGTATTCAGCACCGATCGCCAATCTTCAATAGTGACTCACAGACACTTCATATATGTGAAATATGTGTGTGTGTTCATATGTTTATACTTTGGTAGATGTGTTATTTTATTTAAAGTGGCAGCTATCAGCTATATGTATATACTCACTTTATTGCATATACTTTGGCACAATACTCAATAGTGCCACATCACATTCAAAAGTGAAATTAATTACTTTATTATTTTTAATGCCACCAAACAAGCTAATGCCCACTCTTGGAAATCCCCTGAATTAAATTTCTCCTAGGTTGGTGTTTGACTGAATGACTGTATTTGACTGACTGTGATCAATGAACAGCTAGACGGTGATCCCCCTCCCCCCCCCCACGACCACCACCACCACCATAGGGGCACTCATTCTCTCTCCAGAAAACTGATAGGAACAGATACTATACTTGATCTTAGCCAAAAGGCCTAAGAAGCATTAACCCTCTGTAGTCTTAAAGTATACCTAAAGGCAAAACTTTTTTTTTTTTAATTTTGGATAGAGTGGAGAGGGATTTGATTGTCTTGGTATGTAGTGCAAAACAACAAGAAGGAGAATAAAAGCTCTGCATTACTGATCAATAGTCCAGATATAATTTTATTACAGTAAGGGTCAAAGGGACAATGAATGGATTCGTTGGGAACATGCTTTGGGAGTCCAAAAATCCCCAGCTAGCAAACCAGCTGCTGATGAGATCTCTGAAGGTTTTCACACTGCACTAAATAATATTCCAGGTCTAGTGAATATTCAGTCCTTAACATTGTTTCCTCCTTAAAGCCCCAATAAAGGGGGTAGTCGTGAGCACCAAAAATTAATTGGATCCTTTTATTGTACTGTTGACACTTTCTGGAATAAAATTTCACCTTTCTCTTGCTGTTATAGTGGCCGTACATGCTTCGATTTTATTATCCGATTAATGTTTGATCAGTCAAAACAATCAAATCTGTAAACATTTGAATAATCATAACTACCATTGCGATCAATTTAGATTTGATTTAGATCAGATTCATTTAAACTGATTCAGTTGGTGAGGGTGGAAAAATATGAATCATTTTTCATCAATCAGCAGCATAAAGATACTTTATTCGGGAATATGATGGTATTTCGATTGATGAAGTTATGAGTTTACATGGTAGAAACAGAGATTCGCTAGATGACTTACAATTGTAAGTTACAAGTGTAACTTAACTATCAATTGAAATTGATTTCCCCTGTGCGTGGAATATTGGTCGAATGGAGATTATTCCTATCGGAAGAGATTGATGGGGTAAAAAACAATCTTTTATCAAACTGCATGTGGCCTCCAGTAAAGCCTCATGCACGTGGGCAAAAAAAAGCTTTTAGAAGCATTTTACTTTTTTTTGCCTCTAAACACAGTTTTATATTAGCCAAAGTGTCTAATATGGGAGCCTCTGGTAATATTGTATTTTCTCCTCTCTCTCTGGCCCTAGGTGGAACCTCATTCCAGCTGACACCACAAAAATACCTTGGCTGGCAGCTCCCAGCAGTCACGCAGAGATGGCACACACTGACTGTTAGGAAATAAGCAGATTGTATTGTCAGACCAAAGTAAAAACGGTAAGTACAATACAAATGGAGTGCTATAAACCCTTGTAGCTTTCAGGATAGACTCAGCGTGTACTGCAGTACCAAGAGCCCCAAATGGCTGTGGAGGACTACCAATAGGTACGACAGGCTAGTTTACTTGAGGGCTCTCAGACAACAAAGTTCTACTCACCAGAATGGAATGAGATCTAAACAGGTTTTTGACATTAGCTTCTGCCGGCACAGTTAAGGCCCTTTAGTGTTGGCGCGCAAAAGCAGTGCAGTAGAGTGAGAAATTAGACTCAATCAATGGGTATGCCCCTTTAAGGTGGCTGGGTGAAAATTAACACGTTCAAATGAAAGGGAATGCAATATAGAGAAAGGATTGTGAGGAGTTAGCGTTACGATATTATGCAGCAAATAATGGTGCACAGGGAGAAATCAAGGTCAGGAGTCTGGGAGTAATGGCAGCTTTGGTGGCTTATTAGCTACTGCTCTCAGTTGACAATAATAGCAAGTGTGTTTAGATTTTAATGGATAACAGAGTCAATGGAGAATAATGGCCCTCCCTCAGGCCTGAGTTGCAAAAGAAGGGTTAGCTGTTAGTTATCCTCCTTCGAGACTACATCTCCCAGACTGCTCTGGACATTGTGTTAAAACTAGGACTGGGCAAAGTCATAAGCACTGCCACCTTGTGGGCAAATATAGTTCTGCATCTCAGTGACAATGCCCAGTGTCACGTGTCTATGAATCTTAGATCAGTAATTAGGGGGCGAAAAAAAAACTGCTGCAAAGCTGCATTCAGGAAGAAGCACACTGGCATATGCATGTAATTTCATTGCAAGACTGTGTGTCAGTCAGAGCAATATTGGGGTTCCACAGGGGGCAGTTCTCTCTCCCTTTCTTTTTACTGCCTATACCACTGATTTCAGCTATCAGATAGAGTCTTGCCATCTTCAGAAGTTTTGTGATGACTCACTGCGATAGTGGGATGTATCAGGGATGGGAAAGAAACTGAGTATAGAACTGTGGTGGAGAACTTTGTCACATGGTGTGAGGATAATCATCTATATCTAAATGTGACAAAGGCAAATGAGCTGGCTGTGGATTTCAGAAAGAAGAAGCCACCAGTGACCCCCAATCTCCATCCGAGGAGTGGATGTGGAGGTAGTGGAGAGTTACAATTATCTGGGGTGCACAAAGATAATAAGCTGGACTGGAGCAAGAATGCTGAGGTGCTCTTTAGGAAGGGCCACAGCCACCTCTACTTTTTGAGGAGACTGAGGTCCTTTAACATCTGCCGGATGATGCTGAAGATGTTTTATGAGTTTGTGGTGGCCAGCACTATACTGTATGCAGTGGCATGCTGGGGAAGCAGACGTATGGTGTCCGACACCAACAGACTCAACAAACTGATTTACAAGGCCAGTGATGTTGAATTGAAATTGGAGTCTATTACAACAGTGTTGGAGACGAGAATGTTGTTCAAGTTGCATCCAATCTTGGACAACTCCTCCCACCCACTCCACAATACGCTGGTCAGTCTGCGGAGTACCATTAGTGACAGATTGTTACACCCACGATGCACCACATCGCGACACAGGAAATCATTTTTGCCTGTGGCGATCAAGATAAATAATTCTTTTCTGTGAGGGCTGAAGGTAAAGATTTAATTCTGGTTTATCATCAGGATTTTGTGTTGTTTTTATAGTATGTTGGCATTGTGTTGGTTATTATTTGGGTAGTGTTAGAGAAAGTGGTATATTATTTGTATTTGGTAGTTTGATTGTTATTTTAATCTGTGTTATTTATTCTGTATTGTATTTTTTTTCAATAGATTTTATTGAAGGAAATTGCATCACAGGATACAACAATGATGATAATACATTTTCATATATCATTTGGCATAAACAATGTTGCCTAGGCATTGTTTACCTGGGTGAATTGTAGAACAGGAGTAATAATAAACAACATCAGATGAAAAGATCTTCTGCGCAGAGATAACTGGATGGATCATCTGTGGAGGATCCCTAAACTACAAGGTGGAAAAAAAGAGGGGGAGAATAAGGAAGGGTGGTGGGGGGCGTACACCAAGTACACTGTAGAAAGACACTAGAACTGTGACTGAAGTCATGAGCTGGGTGCTCTCGTTTGGGATGCCGATGATTGGGATACCAGTGAGGAAAGAAGGTGATCAAGTTGAATGACGTTGAGGACCTCGAGTCCCACTAGTTGTGAGTTAGTTGTAGGAGATGTCCTCTTTCCTGGGAGGTGTAGGGAGAGGTGTAGTATGAGAATGAATTTTCAAAGTTATTGAGTTCCTCTTCAGATAGTGTCGATTTCATGAAGACCTGCCATCTGGAGTAGAGACGTTTGCTGGAGGCTTCGTGTTTGAGGTCGGTGTTGGGTTTGTCTTTGTGTAATAAGTGCAAAAGCTCCTGGTTGACCTGCGAGATAATTGGACAGCGGGGGGAAGTCCAATTTTTTTAAATGGATCTTCAGGTGACTAGGAGACAGATCAGGATCCACTCTCTGTGTGGTGGGTAGGCGTTAGGGGATCATGTTAGTAGTTGTTTGTCCCAGTACCCAAAGATGAGGAGCAGGGGGTATTTTGGTAATTTCATCAAGGTTATGCCATATATGAAAGATATGACTTGATCCCAGAAGGTGGAGATGTAAGTGCATGTCCAGAAACGGTGAGTTAAAGAAGGTTTTGCCTGGTGACATAGGGGGCAGGTGACAGAGTCCTGGTTGTTCTTTTCCGAGAGGAAGGGTATATAGGCACAGTGAAGAATTTTCAGTTGGGTTTCTCCCCAAGATTCATTGGGGTTCAGTTGTAGGATTTTGTTGTAAACTAGTAGAAGTTTATCTACTATATCTGTGTCAGGAAAGTCTCTGCCCCAAATTGCTGCTGATGAGGATGCTATCGTAGGAGTGATCTTTTGCAGGAGAGGTTTGTAAATGTCAGAAATAGTATAGGAGCCTTCTTGGAGCAGATGATCTGTAATAGTCGCTCTGAATCTTTTGCGCTCCTCTCTGCATGAGTTGCGGATGAAGCTGACACATTTCCCAAAGTGGAAAGCATGTGAATGAGGAAGGGAGAATGTTTCAGCAATGACTGTGAAGGAGTGGGGTCACCCTGTTTCCACTTTGCAAAGGGTAGAAAATTTGGTAAGGCCTTTTTGTTGCCAAATAGAGAAGGGTTTGTGCTCCATCCCCGGTGGGAAGTTTGGGTTACCCTGGACAGGAAGGTGCCTGGATATGAAGGGGGAGAGCTTCAGACATTTTCTTACTTCTCTCCAGGCTATGGCAGTGTCGCGTAAGAGGAGATTATGTTGTATGGTTGAGGGGATATTTTACCACTTGCAGTGAAGAAGAGCTACCAAGGAGTAAGGGTGGGCCATCAGTGATGCAATGGGGTAGTTTGAATAGCGGGAGGATTGTGATATCCAATCTAGGCCTATTCGGAGAAGACATGCTAGGTTGTAACATTAGGAAGACTAATACCCCCTTTGCGCCTGGGAAGATATAATTTTGCAAATGCAATTTGGGGTCGCTTATTCTGCCAGATACATTTAGAGATAGCTTTGTCTAACATCTGAATATCTTTGTGTTTCAGCAGTAGTGGAATCGATTGAAGCGGGTACAATAAGTGTGCAACACTGGACATTTTTACTAAGTGGCATCTTGGATTCTGTGAAAGGTGAATGGCAGGCCCAAGGAGGATTTAAAAAGGTGCCTATGGGGAGGATTTCACTTTTATTATAGTTTAAATTCATTGAATATTGTTTTAATAGTGGACATGTCAGAGGAGGGATTCGATGAGAAGATGAGAACATCATCGGCAAAGAGGGAGGTGCATATTTCATGTTCGCCAATGTTGATCCCATGTAGTGGGGCCTTTTGGGTTAAGCAGCGGGGAGAGGGGGCAGCCTTGTCCCGTGTCCTTGTGGAGGTGGAATTCATCAGAGAGAAGGCCAACCACCATGGGCGTCCGCAGAAATTTTTTCAGGGGGGGCATCATTTTAAGGTCAACCATGCTCCGCCCTTTTTGTCAACATCATAGAGGGGAGGGGCTTGAGTGGGCGGTGCCGCGCCACCTGGATGTACATCTCTCTATCTCGCCCTAGTTGGTCATCATTTTAGAATTAAAATTATTGCCCTCATTCTGATGTGTGCAGTGATATATGTGTAGTGCAAACATCATTTTCCAACCTAGGTGACCTAGCACATGTGTTTTTGTATGTGTGTGTGTGGGGGGAGGCCTCTAAAAAAAATGTATTATTGTTTATGTGTCCATTTAAATAGTTAAAACTTTTTAAAATGTATTTATATATTTTTTTTCATGACTTTATTGTTTCACATAGGGAACCAATAGCCCCTATATGATAGTGTAAAGGTGACTAGGTGGCGGGGGGGAGGGTTGCACATCATAGTGGTTGTGGAAGTGATCAGCCAACATTTGGATTTACAAAAGCACACACGCTTCTGGCTGCTATTGCAGCCAGGAGTGTGTTAAAAGGACATGCCTGCAGCACATTAAAAATCTGAAGCTCCAGCAAGTGGTTGGGGATTCAGGTTTTACCCCCCCCACCCCCCATCCTGGCACCAATTGGTCTGATTGAGTCTGTTTGTCAGTTCACCAGACCCTCCATTTTCCTCTATGAAGTAATAAATGTAAACAGACTTGTGTCCGTTTACACCCGCCTACATCCAATCCAATCTGCCAAAAACAAATGAAGGGGATCTGTTCCCCACTGTCTGGGCAGATGGGATTGGAGAGCAGTTGGATGTAAACACAGAAGTCTGTATACACCACACCACCCATAGAGCAGAGTGGGTTGTGTGGGATCTGCTCAGCAGGGGATCAGCACACAGATCCCAAATTGAGCATCTGGATAGGAAGCAGATTCTGTCCCTCTGTCTCCATGTTATCTTCTCTGTTTTGCCCCATGTCCCTTTCTGTCCCCATTTTTCTTTTTCCCTTGCACTCTGTCCCTATGTTCCCCTCTATTCCAGATCTCTAGAGGGTCCCCATGGTGTACATGTCAGTGGGCTATCTTATGCAAAGCAAAGTAGCAAGATTTACCTTTTCATCCCTCCACTCCTTGCTGATCCCGCGCCTGTGCTTACAAACTCCTCCCCCTAGTCTCACTGGACTCCTCCCCCTAGTCTCACTGGACTCTCCCCCCCTCATCTCTTGCCTCCAGTTCAGTGGCGATTGTTGACTCTGAGCTGGACTGGAGGCAATTCTGCGGGAATTGTTCATTTCGGAGCTGGAGCCTGGAGAGAGAAAAGCGGTTGTTCTGCCCTTCACCCGGGACTCTGAGAGAGGAGGAGCAGTACCAGCCGCCCTGGAGTGGAGAGCAAATAGAAGCTAGTGTGACATGGAGGCAGTGGCTGATGTTCACAGAATCACAGTGCGATGCCTGCATGTCACGGTGCGCGCTGTGTGACCTTTGCTGAGCTGGGTAAAGATGTGAGTGGGGCCGGCGTCAGCATCAGCTTTTCTTGAGGTATCCGTAGCTTTAGTGCCCTCCCTCTCCTGGTACCTTAAGGCTTTCCTCCTTTCCACATTTACTCCCTCATGCTGGCGCCGGCTCTGCACCCACCCAGGATCAGCCTGGCCCCTGAGTGTCCATGTGCGGACACCTAGCTCCAGGGGGGAGCGCTAGCCCCCCCTTGCCTCTACCTGCGGACGCCCATGCCAACCACCACCAGTCTCCCTGCAGTACATAGCTGTGTACATAGCATTCATGAGATGGTTAATGGGGCCAGTAAAGCCCATTTCTGACATGGCCATCAAAAGCCATTCAAAGATAACGTTATTGAAGGCTTTTTCCACCCCCAGAGTGATAATGTCAAAGTCTTCCCTCCTCCCGGGTTGCATTTGGCATGTTATAGGGCCATCATTACTTTTCGGATATTTACATTAACGTGGCTGTTCTCTGAAGCCTGACTGAGCAGGGTGTATCAGAGAAGGAATGATGGTGGCAAGTCTAGTGGCAACAATTTTTGAGAGAATTTTAACGTCTAGGTTTTCAACCTAGGTTGTCAGCATGAGATGAGTTGGCTGAAGAAAAGTCTTTCCATGCTTCCTCCATGTATGATTGGAAATCAGAGTTGTTGTGGAGATAGGATAGAAAACGCCATATTCTGGGGTTAGGATGTAGGTCGGGGTTGTCAAGAGTGGCTGAAATTGGGGCATGATCTGATATGGCTATGTCATGGATATCTGCTCCAGAGATCATTGGGACAAGGCTGTCAGTACAGAAAAGGTAATTGATTCTGGTGAAGACGTTATGTGGATTAGAGTAGAAAGTGAATTCCCTGTCCACTGGGTGTAAGAGTCGCCAGATGTCGTGGAAATGGAGAGAGTCCATTGTGGATGCGAAGTGCATTAAGTCAGACCTTTTAAGCAGTTTGTGAGGGTGTTTGGGTGTGGATCTGTCATCTGTCCGGTGTAGTGTGGTGTTGAAGTTACCCCCAACTATATGAGGGATGTGTGGGGTGTTTAGTAACCTAGTGGAGATTTCGCCAAAGAATTGTTTACCGGGGCTATTGGGGGCAAAAATATTGGATATCACGAGATCTCTGTTCCCTAAGCGGATATGTGCAGTCAGGAAACGACCCTGGCTGTCGGGTTCTACAGACATGACTTCACAAGGGAGGTTTTTGTGAATCAAGATGAGAACCCCGGCTTTGCGTCCAACTGCATCGGATCCCAGGACAGTGCCTACCCAGAACTTTCTCATGCAAAGAAAGTCAGGGGACCATAGGTGGGTCTTCTGAATTAGGGCAATGTCGGTTTTAAGTCTCTAGAGATGGCGAAGGATTTTAAGTCTCTTGTTGGGGGACATAAGCCCGTTTACGTTCCAAGAGGTGATTTTCATTTGTTGTTGTTCATTTGTTTGTTGGAGGCTATAACAGAGGAGAATGTTAGTGTAGGTGAAAACCAACCTAGGATAACCTACAAGGGAGCTTACATGCGCCCGTTAGTTGTCGGAGTGGGTTTTTGCGTCTACCGAATCATTGAGGAGTAGATCGATGGTCAGGTCCAGAGTATCTGAGACGCTTTGGAAAGTCTTTCTGTGGGCTTCTTTGGTCCAGAGGACGAGTATTCGGGCCAACCCTGGATGAGGAGTTGGAGTGTGAATCTGCGTGTAGTGTACGCAGGAAGACTTCCACTTTAGAAGTATCCTGGAAGAAGAACTGGTCCCCGTTGGGGGCTTTAAGGCAGAGAATTGCAGGGAAAGCTAAAGTGAATTTCACTTGTCGCTGGTGGAGTTCTGTGCAAATGTGTAGGAAGGCTTTCATTTTTTTGGAGATTTCAATGGAGTAGTCCGCAAAAATCAAAAC
The DNA here is from genome assembly GCA_037952925.1 of Lithobates clamitans. Classification (NCBI taxonomy): domain Eukaryota; kingdom Metazoa; phylum Chordata; class Amphibia; order Anura; family Ranidae; genus Lithobates; species Lithobates clamitans. The sequence goes on from JBBGZY010000283.1 coordinate 2,471,883, forward strand.
CTTGATTTCATCTATTTGAAAGGATCTGGACTGCCTGAATTTTTTGCAGGATGGTGGTTTTGTCTAAGTAATTTAAGTATTTAGCGATGATCGGGCGGGGAGTCTTGCATTCGGTGGCGAAAGCTCCCATGTGGTGGGCACGTTCTACTGTGCATGGGCCAGGAAGGCCTAAAGCTTCTGGTATGCGTCTGGCACATAATTCAGTGAGGGCTGATGCTTGGAGAGATTCTGGGATGCCCACAAAGCGCAGATTACTCCTTCTGGATTTATTTTCCAAATCGTCCAGCTTTTGAAGTACATATTGGTTTGTTTTGTCCTGTGCCTGCTCTGTAGCTTGTGCCTGGTATAGTTCTTCTTCCATATTGGAGAGGCAGTGTTCTGATTCATCTAGCCTGGCTGTGTGTTCCGACAGTTGTTTTTTAATCTGCTTCATCCCTGCATTCACTGCCTTCTCTACTGAGGCAGCTATCATGGGGGTCAAAAGTGCTGCGACTGCCTGAGCTATGCGCTCTGTACTGTTGTCTCCTTGGTGTGAGGAGGGGAGGCATGGTGTGAGGAGGGAGAGGCTGTACAGCCACTTACTTCCATGTCTGGCGCATCCTTTGCGTTATCTAACAAGGCCGAGACTGGGGCCTTGATTTGCAGCTGGGCGGTCTGTGTTCGTGAGCCGTTTTTTTCCACAAAATGATTCATGGGTGTGTGGGGGGGTCATCCGAGGGGGCGCCGGAACCGAAAGTTATGTTGTATTTTAATTGTATGGATGTTTTATATGTAGTGTAGTTTTAATTTTGTTTATTTGGTGCTAATGGCTGTTATTGGTATTTTTGTTGTGTTTTTGTTTCTTGTTCAGTTTATTGTTGTGATCTTGTGTTGTTTTTGTTAAGTGTGTCTGTGTCGTAAACAAATTCCCAATAACCCTTTAGGATTAATAAAGAAATCTGTATCTGTAGTGGCTAGAACAGTAGTCTAGACACTAGAATGAAATTACGCGCTGATGCCCCTAAACACCAAAAGCGCATATATGCACGTAAATACGTGCCACATCTTTCTGATCCCCCCGGTCGGTTCGTCAGTTGGTAGCACTTACGCTATCACCGGCGGCTTCTCCTCCTTGACAACCAACTGGGTGTCTTCTCTTTTTGGCCAATCGGAAAATGGGTCTCACACCCGCTTCTGATTGGCTGGATTGAGGATGTTCATTCCCTGTTGTAACACACCTGGGTGGGATGGGAGCGACCCGAGCCCACCCTATTTTGAAGCCTCTGGCTCTAATCAGGTGCTTAAAAAAAACCTGGCTGCTGTAATTCATGTGCCCGGTGCCATGAAAGGGGCCGGACGCATGAATCGGGGGCGGCATTGGTGGCCATGGACAGATTCATCCTATGCATGAATCTATATATTGCATATATGGGGGTGGCGTGGAGAGAGGGGGAGGCGCCCGCGCGCCCCTAATGGACGGGCCACGACTGTGTTCCAGTGACAACTATACCATTTAAGATTTTCCATCACTTTGGGGTTGATTTACTAAAGGCAAAGAGACTGTAACTATCTAACTATATCTAAAAAAAAAAGTTCTGTCTGGACATATAATTTATGGAAAAAGACGCAGAGGCAAATCAGATGGCAGGTGTTGTGTGTCTGCATAACATTTAGAAAAGTTTCTGCATGAAAAGCTTCATTTGTGAAGGCATTGGAACACTAGAACGAGGCCTTTGAAGATGGCAAAATCAGGAAATTGGCTGTAAATAACTAGAATTGCACAGAAGGCTTTTATCACTATGTACTGGGACTCTGTTCAGTGAGCAAAGCAAGATTTCTTTTTTTGCAACATTAATTACATTCACTCCAGTTCCACTTTAAGCTTTGTTACAAATTAAACTTATGTCATTGCTACTTTTGCGGTACACAACGCTGAGCCTGAGATCAAAGAGCCAATGTAAACTTTAATAGGCATCATTATTAAACGGAACTATTTACATATAGAGGACAAAATACTCTATTGTAAGAAAATAATTTTGGTCAGTGTGCAGATAGGCCAGTACCTTATGTCTCTTTTTTTCTGCCCCCACTTTACTGTTTCATAAACAGTTTGATCTTATATCTTTATCAACAAGTTTGCATGCCTCCGAAATGCCTGCAGTGCATCCGGAAAGTATTCACATTGCTTCCCTTTTTCCACATTTTGTTATGTTACAGCCTTATTCCAAAATAATTTAAATTCCTTATTTTCCTCAAACTTCTACAAACAATACCCCATAATGACAAAGTCAAAGTCAAATTAATTAAAAATAAAAAAAACAAGAAAAAATCCCATGTACATAAGTATTCACAGCCTTTGCCATGACACTCAAAATTGAGCTCCGGTGCATCCGGTTTCCACTGCTCATCCTTGAGATGTTTCTACAACTTGATTGGAGTCCACCTGTGGTAAATTCAGTTGATTCAGTTGATTTGGAAAGGCACACACCTGACTATGTAAGGTCCCACAGTTAACAGTGCATGTCAGAGCACAAACCAAGTTCAAGGAATTGACTGTAGACCTCCGAGACAGGATTATATCGAGGCACAGATCTGGGGAAGGGTACAGAAAAATTTCTGCAGCAATGAGGTCCCAATGAACACAGTGGCTTCCATCATCCGTTATTGAAAGAAGTTTGGAACCACCAGGACTCTTCCTAGAGCGGGCCGCCCCGGCCAAACTGAGTGATCGGGGGAGAAGGGCCTTAGTCAGGGAGGTGACCGGTGGCAGAAAATAGGAGACTAGTCAGGATCGAGGGAAAGATGAATGCAGCAATGTACAGAGACATCCTTGATGAAAACCTGCTCCAGAGCGCTCTGGACCTCAGACTGGGGCAAAGGTTCATCTTCCAACAGGACAACAACCCTAAGCACACAGCCGAGTGGCTATGGGACAACTCTGTGAATGTCCTTGAGTGGCCCAGCCAGAGCCCAGACTTGAACCCGATGGAACATTCCTGGAGAGATCTGAAAATGGCTGCACACGGACGCTCCCCATCCAACCTGATGGAGCTTGAGAGGTCCTGCAAAGAAGAATGGGAGAAACTGACCACAAATAGATGTGCCAAGCTTGTAGCATCATACTCAAAAAGACTTGAGGCCAATTGGTGCCAAGGGTGCTTCAACAAAGTATTGAGCAAAGACTGTGAATACTTATGTACGTTTGTTTTTTATTTTTAATAAATTTGCAATGATTTCAAACAAACTTCTTTCACGTTGTCATGATGGGGTATTGTTTGCAGAATTTTGAGGGAAATAATTAATTTAATCCATTTTGGAATAAGGCTGTAACATAAAAAAATGTGGAAAAAGTAAAGTGCAGTGAATACTTTCCGGATGCACTGTATATGGTTAGATTTCACTGGGAGTAGAGAGAGATTGCTGTTCCTGATCACTAGGAACAATTGATCTCTCTCTCCTCCCCTGTCAGAACGGGGATCTGCCTTGTTTACAAAAGCAGATCTCCGTTCTGCCTCTCTTTCTCGTGATCACGGAGGGAGGGCTCCCGTGACGCACGTGCAAAATCCAGTGCACGAATCGACGTATCGATACAGCGATTCTCACAACCAAGCCAGTATAACTGCGGCGGCTGGTCGGCAACTGGTTAAAACAAACTGTGCAACTCTGACTAAAGATGAATAATACCCTTGCTATAAGTGTAGGTACACAAGTGGGAATTGTTTTTTATGTAACCAGGTAGCCACGCAAAACACCTGTGTAAGTAATACTGAAATACTGCTCTGTTGTGTGGTCCTAAAGACTTTGATGGACATGTTTGGCAAGCTGCACTGCTTGTTGAGTTAAAACTGCAGCATCTTAAAGCAAAGCAATGAGGCCAGAGCACTGGCCTCAACAGTCCTGAGCAGCCTCCATGTCACATTGTAGCTGGTCGGTCAGGGGGGCAGTAAAAATTCAGATCAAGCGCCTGTTTTACCTGTCCCTTGGCCACCCATGCAAACTCAACCTTAAAAGGCATTTACACCTGCCAAAGTCACAGGGCTCCTCGATCGAAGATGGAAGGCTTATCGCGCAGAGGGGGATCACCTCTATTGAGAATCACACCTTATTCCCAAGGCATCATTGTGGTTCATTTATCAGCCTTTACCTATAATAAATCTAGTGGCTATGATTCTCCTCTTGTGGAATATTCCATATATGATAGAATTCACACATTGTATATGGACCCTATCCTGAAGAAGCAGGTATGTGATCTTGTTATAAATGTGCATGAATATCTTGGCAGTAATGGACATCGACCACTGGACACTATAAAAAGGACACCTTTTGTGTTTCTAAATGCCTGTAGGGTCAATATTTTTATTTTGTATATGCAATAAAATGCGATACATTTTTATATTGCTTTGTTCTGTTATTAAAAATTTCAGTATTGCATACAAAGTCCCATACCTTTTAGATATCAGTGGAACCACCAATCACCAGTGGAGTAGAAGCAACATACCCTAAATGGGGGGCATTCAGTTTTTTAACAATTCAACTATTCACTGACCCCTTGAAGACCCCCTTACCTGTTAAGTTGCCTTCACAGCCTTTTTTTCTTTCTTTTACATTTTATCAACTAGCCCTGGGCTGAGTTTGAGCATGGTTCAGCAAACTTGAAAGATGTTTGGATGCCAGACTGAACACCAATGAAATCAATAGGAGCCAAATCTGTCAAATCAAAAATGTCCATTTACCGGGATGTTAACAAATAGCATGGGTGTGGGCCCTCCCCTGGGGAGCATGCAAAAAAATTTAAATTCCATTTGGCCAGGAGAAGTGATTTTTTTTAAAGCACTGACATGTAAAAAGGAAAAATTACATTTTTTGCCTCAATTTGGGGGTCCTTTGGAGGGCTCTGTGTGCTGGGTTTTTTTTTCCTTGTTTTTTTTTTTAAGAAACCAGCAATAAAATGTAATTTACAAGTAGTTTTGACTGTATATTTTTTTTTTCTTTGAACCCGGTATGGACTTTAAGGGGATAATAAATGATATTCACCCTCCAGGTTGACCCTGGCAGCTTTTTATTGCTGTTTGTGTCCTGTTACAGATTTTCACAAATTCTTGTCTGGTTAATGATCATCACCTTGATAGTAAGTGAAGGAAGTAAGGAGAAATCTCTCTAAAGGAACTTCTCTAAAGCACAGTTAAGCTGCCCATAGATGGTGAGATTTTCTTTCCTGCAACCAAGGATCAGCCTGCCCATAGATGGTTCGAATCATGGCTGGTCCCTGCTGAACCGACGGAGATTTGAACCATGGCCGGCTTTCGTTTTTGTTTTTTTTTTCATTCTACCAGTGATGTGGATGCAGGAATACCCCGGCCCCCCCCACTGGGTAAGAAGTCGAGGCAAGAAAGAGGGGGAGGAGATGTAAGAGCCGTATCCATGAGCTGTCCAGGGAAGCTGCACTGGACCAGCTAATGGACACTTCTCCATACATCTCCCCCAAGCCCTATCACCTCATCACATGATCGATCCCTGCATAAAATTATCTTTTTTTTTCTCCTATCTCTCCACACAGACCCTGAACCTGCAGCGACCGGTATTTTACACCATCCCTCGCCGTTAAAGATCAAACACTTGAAAACTTGAAGAGAATCCCAGCACGGCGCAGCCGGAATGACCCCTTTCCCAATATCAGAACATCTGGCATTCCGTGACCTCGCTGACCTTGAATGCTCCATGTTTGCATCATATATTTTTATTTGTGAAATGCAATAAAACCCCAATGTTCTGTCATAACACCGAGATCTCATCCAGAACAACATACTTTGTCCGTTTCAGATTGACTTATATTTTTTGCTTCCCATAGACTAGACAACAAATCACATAATACTATCAGATGAGGGTTTAAAATACTAATAAAGATGAAAGATATTTCACTAAGAAAAGAAGCATCTGGTCACACTGCCTTAGGGTGTTATTGTCTGCTGTGGCGCATTCAGTTAGAAGCTCTCTCTCCCTCTTTCCCTCTCTCTCTCTCTTCGAATTCACTTAGTGCTTCATGGTTGTGTCCTCTTTCTTCCCGTGGACAAATAGCATTGTCCAGTTTTTTAGCTTCTTAAAGCAGACTTTCTTCTTTGGGCCACAAGTTGCACTTATATATTTGGGTTAGTGAGCTTATTAACCAACTTTTATAGTGTACCGGGTTTTCTCTCCCTGCTGTAATTCAGTTTCACCTGCTTGTTTTAATGTACAATTACCCTTGCTGTTGATCTATTGATTAGAGTCATTTCTTATTTCTTCAGTGCTACGTAGTACGAAATAGGTATTGGTGGAGCTCTGGGCCCAAAGCAAATATAATCTGGTGGAATTTCTAGTGTATTGTCCTCTCGCCCCCTGGAGGCAGTTAGGACCCCCAAGTGGTTTGGTGGGCTGGCACTTCACAACAGGGTTGGATGCTTGACTTTTGTAGGGAGTGAAGAATTGAGTGCAAGCCACTGTTGGAAAGGTTTATTTAGGCAAAGTTTACATGCATGCCAAAAACAGGCATTTCATCTGTGTTATTAAAGCAAAACGAATCCCTCCTATCGTTTTCAGGCAAGGAAGCTACCATCTTGACCTCTGTTTGATCTTCAACTGTCATAATGCTACACATGTAATCAGTTATGACACCAGACATTTTTTTGACAGTTAGGTTGAGAGCACAATCAATGTGACAGTTGCATTCCCAACACTCAACTTCTTTGGTCGACCATGGTGAGGCCTATTTTGAGTGGAACCTGTCCTGTATGGTCTTGTCCAACATGCTGCAGCTCAGTTTAAGGGTCTTGGCAATCTTCTTATAGCCTAGGCCATCTTTATGTAGAGCAACAATTCTTTTTTTCAGATCCTCAGAGAGTTCTTTGCCATGAGGTGCAATGTTGAACTTCTAGTGACCAGTATGAGAGAATGAGAGCGATAACACCAAATTCAACACACCTGCTCCCCATTGACACCTGAGACCTTGTAACACATGACACCGGGTAGGGAAAATGGCTAATTGGGCCCAATTTGGACATTTTCACTTAGGGGTGTACCCACTTTTGGTGCCAGCAGTTTAGACATTAATGGATGTGTGTTGAGTTATTTTGAGGGGATAGCAAGTTTACACTGTTATACAAGCTGTACACTGACTACATTGTAGTAAAGTGTCATTTTATAAGTGTTGTCACATGAAAAGATATAATAAAATATTTACAAAAATGTAAGGGGTGTACTCACTTTTATGAGATACTGTATATATACCGTACTGTACTTTTAGGCAGATGTAAAGAAGTGCTTTCAAGTAAAAAGGCTTTTAAAAATATACATTTTAATGTTTTTTTTTTTTTAAATCAATTTGTCAATTTACATAATGCAAAGTGAGCAAACAGAAGAAAAATCTAAAATAAATACATTTTTGGTGTGACTACCCTTTGGCTTTAAACCAGCATTATTTCTTACACTTGCACAAGTCATTGATTTTGTAGCATTAGAGTCAGGTGCATGATCAATTATACCAAGCAGGTTCTAATGATCATCGATTTCATATGTAGGTTGAAACACAGTCATTAACTAAAACAGAAAGAGCTGTGTCAGAAACTTAAAACTGGGAGAGGAACAGCCAAACTCTGCTACTATGGTGAGGTTGTGGAAGAGAGTTTCATGTCACAGATCATACATCATGGCAAGACTGAGCACAGCAACAAGACACAAAGTAGTTATATTGCATCAGCAAGGTCTCTCCCAGGCAAAGACTGGGGTTTCATAATGTGCTGTTCAAGCACTGCTAAAGAAGCACAAAGAAACAGGCAATGTTGAGGACCGTAGACACAGTGGTTGGCCAATGAAACAATACAGCATATGAAAGACACATCATGCTTACTTCTATTCAACATCAGAAAATGTCCGGCAGTGCCATCAGCACAGAACTGACAGAAACCAGTGGGACCCAAGTACACCCATCTACTGCCCAGAGAAGTCTGGCTAGAAGTAGTCTTCATGGTAGAATTGCAGTCAAAAAGCCATTCCTCTGACATGGAAACGGGAGGCACATTTGAGTCCTCTTACTCCAGTAAGCATTTTCACAACCGGTGGTGGTTCTACTGTTGTCTTTTCACCTAATATTGATGTCACGTGGAAATGTCTTTCTTGGTTTAGAAGTCATCTTCTCCACAATACGTTTATGGACTTTTTTCACGTTATACTAATTTTTCATGATAATATATGGGCTCACTTAATATTGAATGTTCTGTGATATTCATGTCACTGTTCTATATCATTACATTTATTGTTTGTAGTTATTCATATTTCAATTGATTTTTCATGTCACCCTTCCATATATTATTTATGGTTATTTACATCAAACAGAATGTATAGAAGTACATAATTCTATAATTTTTTGTGGTCATTCACATTCTACTTCATTGTGTTTGCATATTCATGTTTGAGCGCTGCACATTTTTTTTTTTTTATGTAGCAAGAGGAAGTTTGTTCACTTAAAAGCTGGAGAGTGCTACAATAATGAGCATCTGCAAGCAGCAATGAAGCATGGTGGAGGTTCCTTGCAAGTTTGGGGCGGCATTTCTGCAAATGGAGTTGGACAATTGGTCAGGATCAATGGTGTCCTCAATGCTGAGAAACACAGGCAGATACTTATTTATCATACCCTACCATCAAGGAGGCATGTGATTGGTCTCAAATCTATCCTGCAGCAAGACAATGACCACAGCCAATGTCATTAGGAACTATCTTCAGTGTAAAGAAGAACAAATAGACCTGGAAGTGATGGCCCTGTTCTCAACTCGGTCTGGGATTACATGAAGGGACAGGGGGATCTGAGGCAGCCTATATCACAGAAGATCGATGGTTAGTTCTCCAGGATCGTTGGAACAACCTACCTGCCAAGTTCCTTTAAAAACTGTGTGCAAGTGTACCTAGAAGAACTGAAGAATTGATGCCGTGTTGAAGGCAAAGGGGGGTCACACTAAATATTGATTTGATTTGGATTTCTCTTCTGTTCATTTACTTTCCATTTTGTTAGTTGAAAAATTGAAAACAAAATTCACATACCGGTGTGTGTATATATATATATATATATATATATATATATATATATAGATATATATAAATATATAGATATATATATATAGATATATATATATATATCTATATATATATCTATATATATATATAGATATATATATAGATATATATATATATATATATTTCTTGTCTTCATGTCATTTCAGAGCTAGGTTCCCAGTCCTTGGGGCTTAGAGAAAGATTCTAGGTCAATGCTTATTGTGACAATGTGTGATTAGCTCCAGTGTCGGGATCCCCTGTGCCAAACTCTAGGGTGGCACGGCAATAACACGTTGCCGAAATTTCTTTTCCAGAAGACTATGTTTCAGGTTTTTTTTAAGTGTGAAAACATTACTATACAAGTTTCATTTCAGCACTGCAGTTCATTTACAGTGCATTTACATCATGATGCTTGAATGAGTTAAACAAAGATAAATGCAGGTTAAATGAAGATACACATATTTACAGTATAGGTGTACACACGCACACATTTACATATATATATATATATATATATATATATATATATATATATATATATATATATACTGTTTATATAGATATAATTTTATATATATATACATATTGCACTTAAGATCCATTAAATCACAGTTACATTATAAAAGTACATCTCTTTTCAATTAAGTCTTAAAGCACTTTCAACAGTCTTTTATAAATAGGCAAAAAAGCAAGAAAAAAAATCAATAGCATGCTTTGAGTCAGTATTGTATCTCTCTAATGGAAAAAGCACAATGGTCCCAGCAAAATGCCTGCAGGGCCTTCATCTTTTCAGACACATTCGATGAGAAATTTTGCCAGTGCTCCGAAGCCTTTGATTTTTTTATCCCTCCCTTTTTGTCCCACCGCAAGATATGTTCATTTCTGCTCATATTTTTTAGAGAGAATACTAAAGGCCTTTCCTAATGAGATGTAACAAGAAAGCCATGGAGTTGTGGGGTTTTGGCTGGAGTTTATACAAATATAACCAAACCAAAAGAGATAAACAATATTCCTTTGTACAACATACCCTTAGGTTGCCCTGTTTAGTTCCTAAACTTGTATGTCCCGCTGGATTTCTAGGAAATCCTTGCTAAAAATGCTTTACAACACTAATTGCATCATAAACCATTTCAATCGCTCCTGATTGAAGCACGGTGCATTACTAGCTTAATTAATAGAGATACATTTATTCCATCTGTTTGGCGATCGATTGCCACTCCTTGAAATTTTAGTAGCTACCAGGAATGGGGTTTGCGAATTTGACCCGAACCCAGTCTATTCACCAAAACAGCTGGGATCTATGGTGATGTCATTGACCTGTGGTGGTCATGACCATATTTGGTCAATGGCATCACCTGGATGTCCTGTGTCGGGAGTTCTGTAACACTAGGTGCAGCTTTAAGACCACTTTCACCCAAAAAATATTGTTTAGGTTAGGTTCAAATCTACAGGTACGAACGGGCATGCATGCAATTCCCACGTTCATTTCAATAGGCTGCCCTACATGTCAGAAATGAAGCCCCTAACCTTTTTCCAACATCTTGCCACACCAAACTACATGGTTTTGTGGCACCATTTGGTTTGGCTTGGGTGAAACCACACATGTAGACAGATGCGTGGGGGTGCCATTAACAATAAATGGTACTGCTAAAGGGCAGCGTGTTTCTGTGTAGGTTCCTGACACACAGGCATTAACCTAGCCTAAAGACTTGTTCACATGTGTGTTGAGTATGAAGAACTAAGCAACTCTCATTAACGTGCTTATAGCATTTATGAAGTGTTTTTCATGCATTTTTGTTGTTTTTTGGAAGCATTAAAAAAGCTTTAAGTTCACACTTAAACCGGCCGCGGATCGCACAGAAATGTCGTGCGTCCCTGTTCTCTGTTTCAGGGACAAAGCAGGGCCGAATCTTTGGCCCTGAAGTGGAGCGTTTCTGTGCAGTGCGCTCCGCAGCCCCCCTGAGATATGTGAACCGGCTCCATAGAGAGGCGGTCACATTCTCCTGCTATGCAAATTGAATGCTGGGAAATTGGATGTGGTATGAACCCAGCCTTAGAATGCTTGATAAATGCTCATGAAACTGTTATTCCAGTGGGATGTGCTTAAAGGGCAAGTGATCATTACCATTGGGCTTGACTGGGCTAAAGCCCATGGGCCCTGGCCAAAAGGGGGTCCCGCGGGCCCCGCCCGTTTCGAAAGCCACCGAGAGTGTGCCCGAAAGCCGCCGAAAGCCGCAGAGAGAGGCTGAAAGCTGCTGAGATACACAGGACATCTGGATCTGTATCTCGGTGGCGCCATTTTTATTTATTTTTTTTTTCTTCTTTTTTTTTTTTTTTTTTTTTTTTTTTTAAGTTTGAACGTAAAGTTTATTAAGTTATTGAAAAAATACAACGCTCATCGAGTACAGATTATAAAAGTGGTACAGCGGTTATACAGAATGTCAACATTAAATTTTGAATAGTCATAGTCTTGTAACATAAACAAATACGTTGCTATGGGCGCTGGGAATCTCGGCACCAGAGCCCCTTCTGGGAACTAACTGCTCAGATGAACCGGGAATCCCCGAGCCCACCTCGCTACTAACATGTGGAAAAATGTCTAGGATATAGATACACAACTTTAGAAACCGGAAAAATAATAAAAAGGAGAAAACTGAAGGGAGCTTGTATCTATATGACAATTGAATACCATGTTAATAACGTATTTATACAATCATTACTTTAATCAAAAAAGCTAACAGTGGCGCCATTTTTAAACTGAAAGGCTGCAATGATAAGGCAGCAATGACACTGGAGCAAGGCTACACTGAAAAGTCTGCAAATGACACTGGGGCAAGGCTACACTGAAAAGGCTACACTGACACTGACAAGGCTGCAATGACACTGACAAGGCTGCAGATGGACACTGATAAGGCTGCATTGATGGGCATTTAAATGTAAGTTTTTTTCCTTAAACTTCCCTCCTAAAAATTTTTTTCCTTAAAATTCCCTCCTAAACTTGGGGTGCGTGTTATACGCCGACACGTGTTATACACCGATAAATACGGTAATTAATCATTTTATCCATTTTTATTGCTTTTATTAATCGCGGACCCAGGAAGAATACCAGTACAGTATCCCCCACTTATACGCTTACATATTATCTACTTTTGTGAGTAGCCATTTGGCTGTTTTGTCTTGTCCAATTAAACAGAAGTTCTTTAATACTGCACCTTGAGTCTGACGCACCTTGTCCTTTTCTATCTCTGTTTTATAGAGCTGTGCATATGTATAGAAGGTAGGGCCCGAAAGAGACTCAAGCCCAGGGGCCCTCACCACCCTAAGTCCTTCCCTGGAAGTGATGTAGAGAAAATGATCTGTTTTGAGGTGTGGTTGGGTTGTGGTATGATAGCAAACATTTTTGTGAATTCCCTACAAGATGGATTTGTATACTTTGATCTCTTTGACAGTTTGGCTTGGCTCAAATCAAGATGATCATGGAAAGATTGTAATGGTCGCTTGGCACTGATACTTTGCTGACACAAAAAGCTTTGCCACTGGCAATAATTCTTAATGCTTCTGCCCCGGCCTGGCACTAATAGTATTGCCGGCTGGTTGATGCTTTTGCCTGCACACAGAGGCTGCCACACAGCTACTTTGTACTAACAAGAAGTGTCTGGGGCAACTCTGTCCTAGTCCTCTGTAATTTCTCAGTGCATTCTGGGATACATTAGCCTACACTGCCTCTCCCCCCAGTACCCAGCTAACACTTTATACATTTTTCACAAACTCCCCCAGGTGGCGGCTATATCATTATGCCATTCAAGGACATTTACAGATGAGATTGTAATTAATCCTTTGCCCCCTAGTGCCCAGTACTGGGACCACTACATCACTTCCTGTTACACTTCTTCTACAGCTGAGGATCTTGAAACCTGTAGTCCTATAGCCAATACATGCTATGTTCCTGGGTCCTGAGTGGACTACAACTACCAGAGAGCTGGCAGACGAGGGGGACACTAGGAAAGCCTATATATTCTACAGTAAGGGACTGGCTCACTCTCTTGGTGAGGGATTCAGAGCTGAGCACAGGAGGACTTCCTGCAAACCAAAAGATGTGCATGTGAGCTACTCAGGCTGTGCAGGAACACTGATCCCGTGCCCACCATTGTGAGTGTCGGCAGGGAAGAGAGGTCATCCCCATGATTAAGCTCTGGGGGGTGGAGCGAAACATGTTGGGGCGTGGCCTGGGGGGGCAGCCTTAGACTTTAATCATTACACATGATGTGCGACGTCCGGGACACTTTGGACATTTATACAGGGGGACTGCTGTTCTCCCCCAGAGATAGACTGTTGGCTATTGCTGCTGGACTCCGCACACCAGTTGAGTGCAGTGGTGATGCCAATTGCAACACTGGAATCACATCAGCTTCTCTGCATCAGTATATCTAAATCATAGAGCTGTGACGGGTTAGAACCTTTGTTGAGTTTTATTGCTGTAGATGTCCCTGCTAGAACATAAGCAGCTAGTAACATGAGCAATATTTTCCTGTTAGCTCAGACTGGCATGATGATGCACCCCCAGGGCTATGTCCATGACAACCTGGGCTTACGGTATGGATGAGGTTTGGACAAGAGTTTGAACCCGACTGAGCTGTCGCCCCAGGAAGATGTCACTGTGGACAGCCATTCATTAGAGGCTGGGCAAGAAGGCATTCCTTATTCCGCAGCTGCATGCATATAGTACTATCTTGCCAATTTATGCATATCCAAATACACTTGAACTCATCCATGTTCACAGGTATTAGGTTGAATGATACTGGGTATCATTAAACCCAGAAAAAAAAAATGGCAACCAGGATCACACAGAAAGGAGTGCTGGAGCATTGAAAGATAGACCCAGAGCAAAGAAAAGCAGGAGACACGGGGCCTACTTGGCTGGGTATAAAATAGATTGGTAAATAAAAGGGTTAAAACAGTTTAGGAAGAAAAGTATAGAGAGATGGTATTTACCCATTTGGTGGAGCAGAGAGGTATAGGGTGGGTCTGGAAGATAGCTGTTATGGGGCAAATTCACCACGGGGCAAATTTACCACCTCTCCGTTACTTAGTTTCTTTGGTGTGCACTGGATGTTGCTCTAATGCGGTCTTGGCTACAAGGTCTTGGAAGGTGGTCATCCTGGTTATGTAATCTGGATAGGGACCCTTCTTAGGCACAACGCCCCTTATTATGTATGCGATGCTCAAGTGGCAGTGAACTGGTGGATACTCTTGGCTTTATCTGTGGTTAATTGTGCAATTGTTGGATGGCTGGAGGCCTGCCTTATGGGTTTATGCAGATACAAAGCTTTACATAGAGGACCTCAGAAAGATCGTGGGCTCCATTCATATGTTATTTGTTTATATACTGTTATTTTTGTTATTAAGAGGTTGCCATGACCATTAAAATCTGAATTGTGTCTCATGTTGGTAATATATGCTGATTGATAGGTGGGGGAGTGGTGATCAGGCTGTCCCAGAGATGGGTCATCTTTAATACCCAAGTCATGACTGAGTGTATTCAAATTTGCACAGAGAGAGCATTTGAAAAAAATAACCTGGAATTCTGCTTTAAACACAATACTGCATTATTATAATAATTTTGGTTTTAGTATTAACACCCCTATATTTGTATTCATATCTTTTTTCTATTTTTATTAATATTAACAATGATAATGGTGAAAATAACAATAATGATACTATTATTATCATTGTTGATGATGATAATAATAATAATAATAATAATATTAACATTAACAATGCTATTACTATCATCATCATCATTGTTTTTGGTATTAATAATAACAACAATTATGATATTTTCATTCTTATTTTCATTATTATTAACAATGATGATAATTATAATATTGTTGTTATTATTATCAAAGTGGTTATATCATTATTATTATTAATATTATTATCAATGATTATAATAATAATAATAATATTATTTTTGTTAATATTATTACCAAAAAGTATAACAACAACAACAATAATATTATTATTACCATATGAATAATATACGAGTGTTAATAATGAAACCACAATTATTATAATAATGCAGTAAGAATAATGACATCTAATACATCATAGCAATATATTAAAATGTAACAACAGCTACAATATTAGTGGTAATAACAGCAGCAATGCTAACACGGCATAGTAAGGTACCAAGTTAACATTTAATCCCTGAAGGACGGCTCTGTTCCAGTATGGTCACCCTGAAGGTCAGAGGGTCCACAGCTGCTATATTTCCTATATCCTCAGGGTAGAGGAGAAATTCCCAGTGCTCCTCGCTGACTGTGCCATTCAGCCTGAAGAGCAGCTTACAGTGGCTGGGAAGGGTTCCAGTCTCTGAATATGTATTTAGAGGTATGTTTATGTTTGGGTCCAAATAATCCCCTGGTGTTTAAGTATTTATCAAGCACATAGAGAGCCCTGCAGGGGTGCAACCAGCAGAGTGGCCAGAGGTGGGAGAAGCAGCTCTGGGTAAAATTAGACTGACTCTAATTTGGGTAACTTGGTGGGATCCAATGCTGGGAATGAAGTGTTCCGCCCTGTGCTCCCTCTCCAGCCTAAAGCAATGATTGGGATGCAGTTGAAGAAAGATTGGTAATTGAGCTTGTTAAAGACCACATGCTGGACTCATATGTGGAAATGGTCTCAGTTGTTTGTTGTGTGGTGTTAATTGGGAGGAAACAGACTTTGAAGGCCCCTTTAGATGTATGTGTGTGTGTGTTTGTGAGTAGAGGGGCATTTTCTGTAGTGTTAGGCATACCCCAAAAAAATCACATCCCTATTTGTAGCCACACCAAACACCCGCCCTTTCCAAATTTTTACTATCCCATCAAACAGTTGTTCACAGACTTTTTGAAACATTAGGCAAGCATATTACCTTCCAAGTTAGTCTGCTAGAATGTTAGGCAAATTTAGTCTTTTTTGGAGCAGCGATTTATTTTGGCTGTTTTGGGTTTCACAGGCTGCAAGTTTGATTGCTTTCCCTTAGGAGTGGAGCAAGGCAAATGGGCAGCATGAATAATTATGGTGCTTCAGCCAAACCCTAGGGAGCTGTGCCTAGAGGGTGGCTGAGAAGCTTATAAATAGTCTAAGCTGTAGAACAACAGTATGTTCCTGTTCAAGGGATCCCCACTCTTCAGGTGGGGGGGGGTGGAGTGGATACCCCCTAACTCCAGTCCTTCTGATGTTTCAAGTGGCAGTTCATGGAGGCCTACATCTGAGATGGTTTTGGATACTGTTCACTTAAAGTTTTACTAAACCCAGGAGCCTACATTCACTATATCTGGTCTCCCACAGTACACAGAACATGGAAATTTAATTAGTTTAGAAAATATAAACTGCTAAATACCTTTATATATATATATAGAGAGAGAGAGAGAGAGAGAGAGAGAGAGAGAGAGAGAGAGAGAGAGAGAGAGAGAGAGAGAGAGAGAGAGAGAGAAAGAGAGAAAGAGAGAGAGAGAGTTTTCATTCTCCTCTGACTGTCCTATGAAGCTGCATGACCCCTGGCCCTCTGTCTGGACAGGGCTGATTGCATGTGATCAGCACAGGACCACCCTCCCCAAAAAAACTCTAGCAATACACACAAAACCAAGCATGTGTGGAGTGCCCCAAGGCTCTGTAATATAAACAGATGGATTGGGGACAGTAAAAGAAGGGGAGTATCAGAGAAGACAGGATCAAACAGCCTTTTTACACAATGCAGAGGATTAACCTCTTCCACAGTGAGTATAACAAGCATAGTTTACTGCATATACAGAGTGATTTTACTGTTGTGGGTTTAATAACACTTTAAGGACCTAATCTGCATAGTTGCACTGGAAGGCACCTGGAGAAAGCTGAATGGGCATAGCTGTTTCCCCGGCCTCCTGAATACTGCTTTGTTGCAAGATCCTAGTGACTGGGTACTGATGGTCTTGAGAAGAAAAGACGGAAAGGGAAAGACAGCCCACTGCCCAAGAGATGATTGCTGTGAATGCACAAATGGCTGTGGCAGTGCTATTGGCGCATTAGCAGTGCAACATATGAGTTGGTGCCTGCATAGTGTTATTATCGTATGAAACTGCCAGGTACAATGAAGGGGATGTTTGATTGCTGGGGAAAGACCCCTCAAAAAGGAGACTGTTCCCGGTAAATGGGGATGAATGTCAACCTTTACTTTGAAAGGATCTTAGCCTTGATTATAGACCTATTGTAGGGGATGCCTTTAATTTAGCTTTCAGCTCTAAGCAGGCTTCTTGGAAAAGCAGGGGGACTATCACTCATTCAGGAAATTAGAGGTAATCTTGACTGAAATTGTGTTTAGAACACCCGCAGTTTTTTTCATATTGAACAGAGGCAACTTTTGGATTGTTTAGTAATTTTGGATAACCCTAGCAGATGAAAATGGAATGGAGCTTTTGATAGGCACCAAAATGACATGTGTAGCAATTCTATAAGCTATACATTGTTTTCGGGTTTTATTTTTTTTTAATGTTTTCCATTAACAGATAGAATAGTTTCCTCAGTGCATGGGCATCGCGCACTTGAATGGTTATCCAGCATATGCAGAGAATATATTACTATTAATTTGCTAGTGTTTTAATTGTTGTATTTTTATTGTTTCATCAATGGCCATTAGTGTAATGGGCTAACATTTCCGATATTGATAATGTGTAGTCTCTCAGCACAGCTCATAAGCATTATCTAAGGATTAACATTTCTTACCCTGTCTGCATTGATTGAGATGATTCCTTGGTGGTCATAACTTATCAAGTCAGACGAGAACTATTTAAAGCCAAAAAAAAAAATACTCAGCCTTTGTGAGAGTTTTTAGTAATAAAAAGGTACTAATGGAAAACCGATTTGCTACAAACATTTGTAATGACCACAGCTTACCAACAAGATTTAAAGGACAATTCCAAGCAACTGTCTAAAAACACTACGGGCCCATTCACACCTATGCCTTCGGGTAACTCGTGCTAAAACACGTTCCCCACACCATGTTCAAAATTTTCTGCCTTGGCGATCTGCTGTCAGTACAAATACATTGTTAAAGGGCACCCCAAATGCAGATTGCAAACGAAGTGAGTTTGCAGGCACCAGACTGCATGGTACTGCAGCATCATGTGATTTGGTGTAGCACGTTTTTCAAAAGTAGCGCATGCACTACTTTTTGTGTTGTCCTGTGCGATTTGCAGCCCATTCAGATGAACGAGTGGTCAATTCGCACTGCAGGCCAAATCACACTGATTCTGGTGTGAACTAGCCCGAATGAGCATTTACAGTCCGTTGCAGGACCATTTGTATGAAATGACACCCCAATGCACAAAAAAAACCCCACAGAAATCGCCCTGGGACTTTAAATGAGGTGAGCAAAGTTGGCCAATGAAAATAACAGAAATAAACACAATCTGAGCATTTATTCAAAAAATGGTCGTACATACATGAATAGCATAGACAGTTGCTGAGTTGATAAAATATTCCACATGGTTAAAAGTTACAATAATGCATTTAGAATAACATACAATATACACAAGCATCTAAGAAGCTGACGCGTTTTGCAAGGCATAGCTCGATTTTCCAGGGGTGGATGGGTGTGTGATGTATCTAAAATGAGAATAATAAACAAAAAAGATGTATAATTCAATTCAGCCCAACCCGGACTGTTGCCACCTTTAGCCAGATTACCTATCATACATTTCTAACCTACATACATGTTATAGCCCAGTATTTTTACGCATAGGTCTTATTTCCCACTTGGTTTACATTCCAGCCTTTATATGCTGTTCCTTGCTGGTGGTGGCGGTGTTTTGTTTGGCTTGGGAGCTGCGATATGCATCAAGGGAGGTTTTCACATCTCCTGCTGTCCCCCCTGTCCTTCGGGATGGGCAGGACCACCGGCACATCAGCGCCATGTCTCTACGCCCAACGCGTGACGTCCGCGGCGTCATCACAATTGGGCGTAGTGTGTCATCATGGGTAGCGCACAAGCACCCCCAGCCGGCGGCATATGCTCATAGCGCCAGCATGTTTTGCTATCCTTACATGGCGTTGGGGGCAGAGCCCACTGGACCCCTCTGGGGGTACAAATTGGGGGGTGAACATGGCTGGGATTCCCTTTTCTACTGCTTTTTACCCCATACACGACAGCTTACTGTGCTGCTGCCAGTCACTTATCTCATACAGATATACATTTTACCCTTTACACTTGAGCACTTTTTTGTGCTTGGTATTGTTTTTTTTATTTCTTTACTTTTTTTTATAATTTTCATTCTTCTTTCTAGGGATTGCCTTTACAGACATCCCTCTTGTTTTTTGCCTTCCCTCACACCTCCCCCTGGTCTCCATATCCGTCTTACTATTGGACCAGGTTGGTTCATATATGTACTCATGTATTTAACCATATATTTTTTACGTTTACTTTGCTATTTTAGCAACGATTGACACATACATTTATGGTATAGCTGACACCTGAATGGACAAATTTAAGACCTCTAGGGTTACACATCTTCACCCATGCCATGTCTGCCTTCCAGTTGTCCCCTGTGGTGGTCCCCTGTGGTGGGCTGTGGTTGGTTCCGTCCCCTTAGCTATACATTTGTCACTGCCGCCTTCGGTGAATTCAGCAATTGGCACTCTGGCTTTGCCGATTGGTGAGTATTGGGGTCTTCCATTTCAAGGCCCCTCTTACTATTTGCAAAAATATTCATTATTGTGTTATACATCTTTTTTTTGTTTATTATTCTCATTTTAAATACATCACATTTAAGGAGGGGACCGATGCAAAAATAAAAAAATAAGCATGTCCTCCCCAAAAACCCGGGAGAGAGAAGGAAAAGTGCCTCTAAGTGCAGACAGTTTACAGGTTCATTAGGTACAATAAAATACAAGGGGTAACTCAAATGGAGTGAAGTATGACAAGCTCATCAGGAAGGGGAGTCCGGGATGTCAGCATTGGATGTCCACGATGTGGACCGCCAGGGTCGGCTGCTGCATGGAGGAGGCCAGGTAAAAAACCCAGCAAAGGGGATGAAGCTGGACCTCGGCGTGGACAGCATATGCGGATGACGTCACTGGAGGGGGGGAGGTCGCGATGCGTTTCCGGGTCTGCGTAATGCTGCTCACCAAAAATCCACACGAGACTCATGAGGCCTGGCAGTAAAGGAGAAGGGTGTACACCTCTTACAGGACTCTATACATTCCGGCAACACAGACAGAATTGGACTATAGCTGAGCAGCAGAGGACTGAGAAAGGAAATCCGAAGAGAAAATTGAAAAAAAATAATAATGATACAATGTATGAGTTTTTATCTGAATTAGGAAAGAAAATTTTGCCTCCAATACCACTGTAAGAAGCAACCACACCACAGTTTCTTCCAATGGGTTCCATCCTTTTCTCACATATAAATACTTTTTTTTCTACAGCACGACTTTCTCATCCCACGTGGATCTTTTTTGCTCAGAGCTACGAGACAGAAAGGCACTTTCTCCTCGCAACCTTGACCTGCTTTCTCTAGCTCAGTGATAGCAGCTGTGTCACAATGGCTCAGCATCTGTTTGTCAATCTAACTGTGGAAACCTGTTTGCTCCTCCTGGTCTGCTTAGCATTACCATGTAACTAATAATGTCATATGTTCATAAATGAACGGGAACACCAGAAAAGTATGGACACCCAAGTCTACAATGTAGCAAAATGTAAATGTGTGTGACATATACTGTATGTTGCAAATAATTTTGTACATTCAAGCAAACCTGTCACAGCTTTATACTGCAGATCTGGTCAATGCAGAAGTTCTTTTTAGATCTGTGCACATAGGTACAATACAATCATTTTTTTATAGGTCTCGATGCAGCTGAATTTTATGCTATGGGCCCATGCACAGAGTTATGCAGCGCTCTGTAGGCTGGAGCTGCCTTTACCTGCTTGAAAAAAAAAAGAGAAGAAAAATCTGCATTTACAGTCCTGTATGCATGTAAATGTTTGTGCTAAAATTTAAAAGCTTTAGAGCAATTAGCGTAAATTCATAAAATGACACTACTAATCCAAAGCAAGAATGCTAGATGGCTTCTGCAACCTGCATCCTAGCAACCTAGGATGTTAGGCAGCAGGAAACACCTGCTCTGTGTCAACCTAAAACAATAGATGCCATAAGCCACCTAAGATCTAGCAACAGAGCATTCTTGGCAGCAACAGCAGCCTGCATCCTACCAATCTTAGACAATAGGCATCTGACAAGGGTGGCAATATAGTACTAATGACGCACCCTCAATACCAAACTATGTGTCTGGATGTTCTAGACAACACATCTTGGTACATACCCATTGAATACACGTCAATTCAACAATATATTTTTGAATTCCATAGTCTGTGCACTGGGGCCTTCTGGGATGGTTTGATTGACAGGGATACCTTGAATTTTATCTACACTCAGACACCACGTATGCCCACATTCTACACATTACCCAAAACCCATAAGAACCTCCAGGTACCCCCTGGAAGACCCATAGTCTCGGATATAGTGACCTTGACGGAAAATACAAGTAGGTTCGTGGATACCTTCCTCATGCCACATGTACTGAGTTTACCCTCCTATATACGCACACTACGGACCTGCTTCGACACATTGAGGATGGGAGAGATCTGTCTTTGCAGATGAGTCTCTACAGTCCTTTTTAAATCATGTCCTTTGTTGGTACAGGTTTATCGACGATCTCTTCATCATCTGGACAGGAACCGAATCCGAGCTTACTGAATTTATTGATCACCTGAATATTAATCAGTTTAACCTACGCTTCACTTTCAGTTTTGATCGTAATCACATCCCTTTCCTTGACTTAAAGATTGTCAAGGACTCCCGTGGCCAGATTGGTACAGACCTTTACCGGAAGCCCACAGCAGGCAACACACTGCTCCACGCCTCTAGTGCCCATCCCCGTTCTCTGGTATGCAGCATTCCGTATGCCCATTATATCAGGCTATGTTGTACTTGCACAAAGGACAGGGATTTCTATATTCAGACTGCTGCCTTATGTGAGCGTCTTTTAGCACGGAGGTATACTCGGACCAATCTCAGGAAGGCCTTTAACAAGGCCTCTGCACGGACCAGATCGTTGTTACTCTTTGGCCCTCCTCGTGTAAAGCAATCAGCAATTGTCAAATTAGTTACCAAATTTTCTGCCCACCACGGTGTACTACGGAGCCTCCTTTCGGACCATTGGCATCTCTTAACTGACCATCATGTTCTGGGGAAGTATGTCAGGCCCAACCCGGAACTGGTATTTCGCAGGGCTACATCCCTCTGAGGCAGACTTACTAGTAGCCAATATCGAGCCACTATCGGGTGGAACCCGCGGCGATCACCGGCCCCTGGGGTACCTTTTGTTTTGGCAATTCCCCGCGCTGCCCCTGGATTTTAGAGGGCACAACCTTTGTGCTCCCCAATTGAGAACTTTTTTAGTCCTCTAAAAATGCCAACTGTGGCACTAGGGGAGTCATCTGTCTCATGGTCTGTGCCTGCAATGCCTTTTATGTAGGCAAGACCATTAGAGAGCTCAGACAAAGAATGGGAGACCATTTGTATTATTCGTCCAGCGGCAAATTTACCACTGTGGGATGCCACATAAGCTTACATCATAGATTCTAGCCCAAAGTGGTTACGTTTATGGTCCTAGAGGTGGTTCCAGAGGGTACATGGGGGGGGGGCAATCGGGATCGATCGATCCCTAGACAGGAGACCATCTGGATAGAGTGATTAAATGCTCTTATACCGCCAGGTCTCAATGAAGCTTTCTCATACAAACCCTTTCTATGAAGTGACATCTCACATAAATCCCAACTTCTTCCTTCCCCTTCCCCTATTCCCCCTTCCCATTTTGTTCCCCCCCCCCCATTACCCTTCCCGCTTCCTTTTTCCCCTTCCCCTCCTCCTCTCCCCCCTCCCTTTGCCTTCCCTTTTGCCTTATCTATCCATACCCACCTTCATTGCAGCGGCCTCTTGTATAGTATCTATTTTGACTAGCTTATTGTCCCCCTTTTTTATTCATTTAGGATCCGTATGACCATTATATGTGATTCCTGCTGTAAGACTTTGTGATCGAGGATTAATCTATCTGCATTTTTTCACCTGCTGTATTGTAAGGATGCTGTAACGCTACAGCAATGTTATGCCTTGCAGCTACCATTCGACATTCAAACCCTTGCTGCATTTTTTCCCGGTCTTATGTTTACTTTCACCTTTGTACAATCCCTGATTGAGCTCACAGTGTGAGGCTTACTATTTCCCCAGTGGCGGGCATGCGTCTCTCCAGGATGGCGAAGTGACCCTGCCTTGGCTGGGGGAGGCTCTCCCCTCCTACCCTGAGGGACAGCCTCCAGCCGCCTCCTCTTTTGGTTACACATGTGCGCGGCATTGTCCGCGCATGTGTGGTTCAGAGAGATGGCGTCATTGGCGTGGGCCGGGTTTAAGACACTTATAGGGCGCATTCAGCAGCCCTCAGTCAGGCGGCTGCATCCGGGGACAAGTTTGGAAGAGTGGCTGGCTGTGGTAAGTTTGCTATCAACTGCACACAAGCTGTGATGTATGCTAGCAGCACCCTCCACTATGATGGTGGTTGGTGCCTGCGCACTCAGTAATGAGTGTATCCATTTGTCAGCCCATGCTTTGAACTCATTGTCCTGGGCTGTCATGCTTTCATCTTTTATATGTATCCTAATTTATCTGTTACAGCAGACTGATCGCTAACTGCAACCAACCCATCTGGATTATTCCCATATTTTTGTCGATACGCTGCCACAGGCTGTCTCATATCTTTGGGACATACTGCCCTCTTCTACCTGCATATTGTGCCTGGTATTTATACAGGGTACACAAGATTGACCAGGTGGGTCAGTGTTCTCTGTTCTGGACACGAGTGTTGTGACGTCCTTTGTGTATGGGTACTTTCTTTGTTGTATTTTCTTTTCTTTTCGCTGTTTTTTTGTTTCCTTTTTTCCATTCTCCAGTCCCTTCACCTTCCATTCATGTCGTCTACCTTTCCCTTTCCCCCTCCCTTCCCCTTCTTCTCCCCTCCCTCACTATTCCCCTCTTCCCTCCTTCTTCCCTTCCCCCCTCCCTCTCCTCCTCTTCCTTGTTCCTTCTTCCCATTTCCCCCTCACAATCCCTCCCTTTTTTACCCCTCCTCCCCCCCTTTGTATAATCCCTTTTTGTTTTTGTGTTGTGTCCACAGATAACAACATGGACCCATTGTGAACCTATTGTACTTTTCAATTATAACTTTTGCACTCATAGTGTCTTCCCTGTCCGCCCCGGGGGGATTACCGTTTTTGAGTGCCTCTTTTAGTACTGTGTGGCACGTCCAGGGCCATCATTGGTAAGCAATATATGATTCTATAGATTCTCCAATATTAATCTACTATGCACTGTATCCTAAGTGTGTGATATATTCAAATCTATCAACCATCAAAACTTGTTTATAACTGTATAACTATGAGATTGCATTTACTCTTGTAGATGTTTTTGTCTGACTCCTCCTGAAGAAGCGGTGGTAACCGTGAAACATGTAGAGGATCTTGTCAGGACACACATCTCGGCTCCCCTCCATTGGGGTTTATTTGTTTATCATCCGTTTTCATTACTGTGCACAGTTTTGAGTGCACACTGTATGTACATTTGTACTATCTGTTTTTAACCATGTCTGTTCTTTCATTAACTGTAAAAAAAAAATATTTTAAATTGGTTTAATCCTTGGGTACGGAGACTTTTCAGTGCTGAGGAGCATGTTTGCAGCAGCCCCAGGCACTCACCCTTCTGTCCAATAGGCAGTAGGAGACATCTGCATCATATCAACCTTAGAAGCTAGAATGCAATAGCTTCCTGTCTCCTAACAACCTAGGAAGGCAGTAGAATATGCCTGCATCCTAGCAACCAAGGACGATAGACGGCAGGAGCCTCCTGCATCCTAGCAATCTATGATGCTAGGTGGCA
Source organism: Lithobates clamitans (assembly GCA_037952925.1). Lineage (NCBI taxonomy): Eukaryota > Metazoa > Chordata > Amphibia > Anura > Ranidae > Lithobates > Lithobates clamitans. The sequence goes on from JBBGZY010000283.1 coordinate 2,496,944, forward strand.
TACGTTTCCTCAGTCCTAGAAACCAGGGGTGCTTGAGTCCTAGCAACCAGTATATTTTCCTGATGCCCATGCCCCAAGAGATAGTCATACCTTAAATAGGTGTGAACGTTCATTAGAGCCCTTAAAGTGGTAGTAAAGTTTACAAAAAAAAAAAAGAAGAAGAAACCCTGCAAGGCAAAGACATAATGTGCTAGTATGCATTGCATACTGGCACACTATGAAAGACTTACTTTAAAATGAAGCCCTCTAGCGGCATGCTGTCACTGCTGACAGGGCTTCCATCTTGACCTGGTCTTCCCTCTGGGTTGGCGGGCTGTGAGGGCTTGAATGGGTGAATGTCACTCCCACACATGCACGTGGGAGTCAGTGTTTATGGCACAGGGCTCTGAAGGAACGGCATGGGTATGCCGTTCCTTCAGAGCACATGTGCCAGTGACTTCCCTGGCTGTTACTACCTAGAATATCTGCTAAACAGTGTACTTTTAGGAAATATTCTTGTAACCTACAGGTAAGCTTTATTATAAGCTTGCCTGTAGGTTAAAATAAAAATTAAGAGTTTACTACTTTAAGTCAAAAGTCAGAGGCCATACCCCCTGGAATCCCGACTGGGTTACCACAAGTGGTTAAGTTCAAGTACTGGATCACATTCTTAGCAGCATACTTGTGTCTTGGATGGGGATACCTGGAACCAAACCTCGGCTGACTTACTAACAGTGGTGCCGCCAAAAGTTGGTTCCAACCTTTTTTATGTGTTTGCCCCAGCAGAGTGCAGTACCTTCCCCAAAAGCCCAGGAAAACCTGTCCATCATTGTCAACCCTTTCCTCTTAAGGAGTTCCCCCTCAGGAGGGCAGTATAATACACTTAAATAATATTACACAAGTTTAACCCTCATATATTAACTTAGAAATAATTCAATAGTTTAACAAAACATAAAACACTTTACATCCACCTGCTTATTACAAACGTGATTTACAAGCAGCAAGGGTTTAAAGGAAATCAGCAGTAGCATCTCTGCAGATCTTTTAGTACAGGTTTAATCCAGGCACGTGTGAAATGGTACATGTAGAGTGCAATAGTGAAGTTATATAGGCGGCTGATTGGGCTCACCACACAAAGTTCCCTGTGACAATCTCAGAACAAGTGGTGGAGTAGCCCACTTGCTTGTGCAACACAGAAACCCATGTAACAACCCAACTCACATGTTGTTGTGAAGTGATATTCCCACCGGGGGTGTAAATTCACACATGAATATCCTCAAACCAAAACCACATTTTTCTGGCAGAAATGAAAATAAACATACTTGTGCAGTGGCCACATCATAAAATAAATGTCAACCGCGCAGAGTGCTGTTATGCTGAGTGTTAACATTTTTATTTGTTTAACCAAGTCCTGATGTATTGCGTTTAATGCAGTTTATGATCTGGAAGGTCATGTATATATAACCAGCATCAATTCTTCTAGGTACACTTGTACACAGTTTTTGAGGGCACTCTACAGGTAGGTTGTTCCAAACATCCTGGAGAAATAACCACAGATCTTCTGTGGATGTAGGCTGCCTCAAATCCTTCTGTCTCTTCATGTAATCTCAGACAGACTCCATGATTTTGATATCAGGGCTCTGTGAGAGCACCAAGCCATCACTTCCAGGACTCTTTGTTCTTCTTTAGACTGAAGGAAGTTCCTAATGACATTGGCTGTATGTTTGGGGTAGTTGTCCTGCTACAGAATACATTTGGGGCCAATCATTGTATTTCTCAGCATTGAGGATAGCATTGATCCTGACCAAATCTCCAACTCCATTTGCAGAAATTCAGCCTCAAACTTGCAAGGAACCTCCACCGTGCTTCACTGTTGCCTACAGACGCTCATTATTTTACCACTCTCCAGCCCTTCCTGAACAAACTGCCTCCTACTACAGCCAACCCTTTCAGATTTTTGACTCGTCAGTCCAGAGCACCTACTGCCATTTTTCTGCATCCACAGAAGATCTGTGGTTACTTCTCTAAGCTTTTTGAAACAACCTACTTGTTCCTTCAAAAACTGTGTGCAAGTATACCTAGAAGAATTGATGCTGTTTTGAAGGCAAAGAGTGGTCACACCAAATATTGATTTGATTTCTCTTCTGTTCATTTACTTTCCTTTTTGTTAACTGATAAAAACTATTAACACTTACATTTCAGAAAGCATTCTTCATTTACACCATTTTTTTACACCTGCCTAAAAAACTTTTGCACAGTACTGTGTATATATATATATATATATATATATATATATATATATATATATATATATATATATATATATATATTATATTACCAAAAGTATTGCGACACCTACCTTTACACAGACATGGCATCCTAGTCTTAGTCCGTAGGGTTCAATATTGAGCTAGCCCATCCTTTGCAGCTATAACAGCTTCAACTCTTTTAGGAAGGCTGTCCACAAGGTTTAGGAGTGTGTCTATTGAAATGTTTAACCAATCTTCCAGAAGATCATTTGTGAGGTCATGCACTGATGTGGACGGGAAGGCCTGGCTCACAGTCTCCACTCTAATTCACCCCAAAGGTGTTCTATTGGGTTGAGGTCAGGACTCTGTGCAGGCCAGTCAAGTTCCTCGACCCGAAACACACTCATCCATGTATTTATGGACCTTGTTTGTGCACTGGTCCAAATCATTTGGTGGAGAGGGAATGCCATGCACACCTTTTGTTAAGTGGAGGAAGCAGCATCTGCTCTATTTTGTGAGTTTAGAAGAGTGGTTCATTAATTATGCTTGTACTACTCTGTTTTAATTCCCCCCTTTATGTCTTGTTACAGGCCACTTAGAATATATTTAAACCATAGCTGGTCAAGGCGAGGGCATGTTCCGGGATAAGGTGAATGTGTCACCCAGACTTTGGTGTTTGCATAGATTGGTTGACTCCCCGTAATCTGGCTGTTCAGCAGTAGACAGGGGATTAATAGCTGTGCATTTCCTCTCACAACTGATTAATAAAGAGCAATAGTAAAGGGCTAGAGGGAGAGATTCACGCTGTACTAATATTCTGAGACTAGGAGCTTACCAAATAGTGCAGAGACCAGACAGGTGGCTAATGTTTGTGTTGGAGTATTCTAATAACTCCTTCAAGTGTACACTTTCATTTTTACTTTGTGCTGGAGACATATAAAAGCAGGCAAGAAGTATTAAAATAAATAGTCTGATGTGTGGCATGACACCTTACAAATGTTAAACTTTACCTGGGAAATGAGAAAGGCAAAAAGTGGATCTTAACCTGCCTGAAGATAGCTGGTCCGCACTGAGATTAAAGCGGAGTTCCACACAAAAATGGAACTTCCGCTTTTCGGAACCCTCCCCCCCTCCAGTGTCACATTTGGCACCTTTCAGGGGAGAGGGGGGTGCAGATACCTGTCTAAGATAGGTATTTGCACCCACTTTCGGCATAGACTCCCATGGGTGTCTATGCCTCTTCCTGTCTTCCTCTTCCTATGCTTAGGAGATATGCCTCTTCTAAGCATATCGTGCTTAGAAACTTGGTGCTTAGAAACGTGCTCTTGCTGACAGCAGAATGTATTGTACTGCAGTTTGAATACTTTGTGCAGATCCATTTAAAGTGACGGTATGCTGTTTTTTTAAGTTTCTATTATACCTTTCATACTGACTTTGCAGTATGGAAGGCATAATAAAAGCATTACTACAAGCTACTGCTGCTTAGCAAAAGGCTCATCGGTAGAACCTGGCCCAGCAGCAATGAGCTAATACTCAGGTTGTAGGTCTGCTCCAGGCTGAAGAGAGGTACTGAAGGATACTAAATCAGGTGGTACTGTAGATTGTAGCAAAAGGTCCAGAGTCTTTGTTGTTGCCCATGATCATGCTGAGACAAAAGAAATAAATCACTACTTGCAGAATATCACTGGATGACACAGAGTCCTATCTCACCACTTCCAAACAGGCAGCTGAACATAAAGCTGGGCCCAAAGATCAGTGGGCCATGCCCTTTTCTGGGGAATCGCAGAGAGCCTACTTGGATAAGGAGCTGGAGGATGCCAAGGGCTATGAGAAAATTAAAGCTGACATCCTGGGATGTCAAGAGGGAAAGGTCTACATGCCCTCCTAGACTCAACCAGCCTGGTTACCCTGGTACATATTTGGCTCATGGACATGAACATTTGACACAGAACCAGATAGGAGTTGTATGTGTATATGTACCCAACTGCCATGGTGACCTTTGAAACCAGCAGGGGGAACATGAAGTTCCCTTATCTCAATGAAGTATCTGCCATGAAGTACATGCATTGTCTTTATGGTTGCACAGGGTGAACCTAGAGAGAAACTTTCCACTGTTCTGGGAACTGTGTAGAGATGGGGAAAAGGCCCCAGAATTTAAAAATACCATGGAGTCTGCTGAGTAGACATCAGACCTATTTAACCATAACTCTGAAGCTAGTGTTGTAGGAGTGACCACTGATGAAATGTTTTTTTCCTCTTAACCATGTGAACTGTTGAGCTAGTGGTGTCCCCAGAGACCCCTGAGGCACCTTTTATGCCAGAGTTAGAAGTTTCTCAAGACAGCTTTGGATGTGACTTTACTCTTGCAAAAGTGTGGGAGACAATGAAGGTAAACAATGGAAACCCAATGAGTCCTAAGGTGCAGTTTGTGTTTCATCACATTGTAGTCAACCAGAAATTGTTACATAAGCTTGATAAAATTTGGGGGAAATTGTGGAACAACTTGTGGTTCCTAGGTCCCACGTGAGGCAGGAAAAGACTATAAAATGTATCTTCAGAATTTTTATTGGCCTGGAACACATGCATGTGGGTGGTGCTTAGGAGCCCTAGTGGGGGACACTAAAACTACACTCACTTATTCCCTAGGTTCTAGGCAGGAGTTTGCTTCCATGTAAAAATCATCATTAAGGCATAAATCTAGACTTAGAAGCGAGCCACCATGAGCACAGTTAACCCTCTATTAACCCATGGCTAACTGACTGTACTGTTAAGCACATTAGACACCACTACAGTTATGCCGCGTACACACGGTCGGACTTTGCAGCTACAAAAGTCGGACAGCCTGTCCGACATACTTCCGGCGTACCTTCGGCGGACTTGGGGCAGACTTTCTTACGAACGGACTTGCCCACACACGACCACACAAAAGTACGCCAGCTTAGTACGCTGTGACGTACACCAAGTCCGACGAGACTATAAAACGGAAGTTCAATAGCCCGTACGACACCCTTTGGGCTCCTTCTGCTAATCTCGTGTTTATCTCGTGTTAGTAGAAGTTTGGTGAGAGACGATTCGCGCTTGTGAGACTCGTATTTTTCAGTTCGTTTTAACTGTTGTTCAGTCTGTGCTTGTGAGGTTTGTATCTGCTTTTCAGTGCGTTTGGTCAGTTGGCATTGAGAAATCTTTGTTTTATTGGCCGCTCGTTCCTGATTTTCAGGTCGTTCTTCACAGGCCTTGCTGTTCTTCAGTGCGTTCTGTTTAGTGCGTTCTGACCAGCCGACCGTTTTGAAGCCATGTTACCTGTACGTACTCGTCGTAGAGCTCGTGCATTGTATGTGCTTGGTGCTGTAGTTTATTCTTCAGCCCAAGACCAGTCCATGAACAGGGCGAGGAGGAGTTCATGGACCAAGAATTGGTTGCTTCATTGCTTCAGCGTGACCAGTTCTGTCACATGCCTTTGCTCCGTGAGATCCGTGAGAATAATCCTGAGGGTTTCAGGAACTTTCTCCGGATGACGGACCCCGTTTTTGACCGTTTGGTGGCTTTGCTGACCCCCTATATCAGCAGGCAGGATACCTGCATGAGGCAAGCCATCACTCCGGAGCAGAGGCTGGTCGCTACCTTGCGGTATTTGGCCACAGGGAGAAGCCTGCAGGACCTTAAGTTCTCGACAGGCATCTCCCCCCAGGCTCTGGGGATCATTATCCCAGAGACCTGTTCTGCCATCATACAGGTCCTGCAGAAGGACTATATTAAGGTAAGATATTTTTATTTTATTAGCATCACATGTTCTTTTATGTAATCTTTGATAATGTAATGTATTTCTTGCTTCAAACACTACTTCCCATCATTGCAATATAGTGTGAATGTCCCCTTTTTATCCTCACACATGCTGGGATTTTTTCCTGTTATTTTTTGTCATGCATGTATAGTTTCCTTCAATAACCTTCCCAGCATGAAGTGATGGGAACATATCCACCTAGTCTACTCATTTTGAATGTATTTTGTTGGAGTGTATTTAGTGTGCTTATAATTAGCAATTAGCTAGATTTCACAACCCCCCCCCACCTGAACTCACTCCAAATAGTGTGCTGCTAATTAGCAATTAGCTAGATTTCACAACCCCCCCCCCCACCTGAACTCACTCCAAATAGTGTGCTGCTAATTAGCAATTAGCTAGATTTCACAACCCCCCCCCACCTGAACTCACTCCAAATAGTGTGCTGCTAATTAGCAATTAGCTAGATTTCACAACCCCCCCCCACCTGAACTCACTCCAAATAGTGTGCTGCTAATTAGCAATTAGCTAGATTTCACAACCCCCCCCACCTGAACTCACTCCAAATAGTGTGCTGCTAATTAGCAATTAGCTAGATTTCACAACCCCCCCCCCACCTGAACTCACTCCAAATAGTGTGCTGCTAATTAGCAATTAGCTAGATTTCACAACCCCCCCCACCCCCACCCTCGTTAAAATTTGCTTGAATGTTCTGTGGTGTTGATTTGTCTAAAGCAAATCTATGTTGCACTTAGCAAAATGCATGTGCACTCTACAAGTGCATTTGTTCCAGTGCTTTAGTAAATGAGCAGAAGCTCTGCTGATTTCCATCATCAAATCATATGCAAGCCTCAAAGTGTTTTCATTAATTGCCCTTGCATGTGATTGTGTACTCTTTGCAACATGAATGCCTTTTGACATTACCTCATTTACTGTAAGCTGGTTAGCAACTGCACCTGCAGAGTGCGACAACTGCAGTCTTGTAGCCTTTGTTAGTCCCTAAATTCCTGCGTGTTGTTAAAGTAATTTTTTTTAGGGATTTCACAACCCCCTAAAATGTAATCAATGTTCTATCAGAGGGGGTGAGCAATCTGATAAGTGTGCCTTTTTCCATATTAGTTATTCCAGAAGAATTAAATTATTGAATGTTATACTGATGCTGGGGAATAATGTTTTTAATTGTCTAATTTTCTTGCAATGTTAGCTTCCAAATTAATTGATTTTGGTTTTCTTGTTTGATTCCCCAGTTTCCTTCAACGCCACAGGAATGGCAGACTGTGGCATCCCATTTTGCCAGCCGTTGGGACTTTCCCAATTGTGGAGGGGCTATAGATGGGAAACATGTCCACATTGTGCCACCACCCCATTCGGGGTCATATTATTTTAATTATAAGGGGTTCCACAGTATTGTTTTAATGGCGGTGGTGTCGGCACACTATGATTTTTTATATGTGGACGTGGGGAAGAATGGCCGGATGTCGGATGGAGGAGTATTTGCCCAGACGGAGTTCTGCCAGCGTCTCCAGAGTGGTGGCCTGGGATTGCCACCTGATGAGGATAACGTGGAAGGACTCCCCTTTGTCTTCATTGCCGATGAAGCCTTCGCTCTGAGCAAGCACCTCATGAGGCCATTCCCCCAAAGAACCCTCACCCCGGAGAGGAGGGTTTTTAATTACCGGCTGGCCAGAGCTAGAAGAGTGGTTGAGAATGCGTTTGGAATTCTGGCCAGCCGGTTCCGCCTGTTTCAAACAGCCATTAATTTGGCGGAATACAAACTTAATTTTATAATTTTATCGTGCTGCATTCTGCACAACTTTTTAAATAAGCATTCTGCCAATTATATAGGCACAGTTGGGCCTGAGGCCGGACAAATAGAAGCCAACCTTACAGGCCTGGATACTGTCCGTACTGGCTTGGCCCCCCAAAGTTCCCGTCAGGTTAGACAGCAATATGTTGATTATTTTATGGGTAGGGGGGCCATTGCAATGGGCCAGGATATATAATTTTTTGACAATAAAAAAAATATTGCTGAAATCTGGCATTATATTTAT